>JAFVLL020005348.1:35579-50807 GCA_021397915.2 Tor tambroides | reverse complement strand
CGGCTTGTTTTCGGCCGATTCGACATGTTGAATCGGCGTCAGAGCTCGTCGGTCAGTCGGGCCATCTGATCATTCTGATTGGCTGTTCAGCTGGCGAAACAGTGCGCGAGAAAAACCCCCGGAAGTGACGAAGTAAGTAAACGACGAAGTCAAGAGGGAACACACAGAATGCTCATCTTATTTGTTTGCATTTCTCATTCCGATACGTGATTATTTAAAAAAGATATGGCTGTTACGGAAAAGATATGCTGGTACAGAAAGGCATTTCTTTTTACGCAGGCGTAGAACGGACGTGCTACTTGGCCGTCAGGTGTCGAGCGTCGGCTTGGTGTGTCAGGGCAACTTTAGGAACCAGACGCTGCCGACATCGGCCGACCCCGCAGTCTGCTTTCGTCGCCACTAGTTCGTCGGCGTCGGCTTGGTGTGTACCGGGCTTAATGTGAAATTTTGTGAACATAGTTGGACATTTCACTGTTAAAAATGTGAAATTTCACATTTTGACACCTTTTCACACCCAAATTGAAGTGCTAATTTATTAGCCATCAATTTAATGTCAGTTTAGTTCATTTAATTCTTAAAAACGTGTGGAATAGCACATTTAATCAAGTTAAATAAACTTGGCGAACTTGAAATGCTCATTGCGCAAGGCGCTAAAAAATAGCGAGATACGACACAAGACATATCTGTTTAGCATATTTACATAGACTGACAATTAAAAAACAGCACATGTAAGAATGTCGCTTAAGTCTACAACAGGTACGCAGAAAAAGTAAATTATTGTTGAATATGTGGATTTTTATTGATATGTAAATGAAACAGTATATTGACTTGAAAGCCACTTTTTTGTAAATTGTTTATTCCACGCTTAGTCTGTCACAGTAATATTAATTAATTATGTTCATTATTCAGCATATCAATTTTATTAACATGTTAATTGAAGATTTAATTGACAGCCCTATTATATACAAATTAATATTACTATTTTTTCCTCATTTGTGCCCCATCCCAACTCCCCCATCTGTAAAGATAAGGCTTCATTTGTCGTGCTTTATTAGAAATCATCACTTTGTCAAAACAAATGTTGGGTTTTCTTTCCTGTTAAAGTCACAGATAGGTTAAATATTAGGCTTAAGATGTCACCACAAATGATGCATTTCTATGTTTTGACTAGTTTGTTTTTTAAACAGTATGAGTATTGTAACATGCAAATGTTCTTTGACCTCACCTTTCTTTCCTACTGCTCTTTCCTCACCCAAACGCACTTTCTTTGTCAGTGTCTCACTTTTCTTCCCAGGGGGTCGCATGATATCAGTGACTGGTTAATTACCCTCTTATCTTTTCCTGTGTACTGTGGTTTATATTTCAAAGATAAATATGAAATGCTCCTTACCCGCTTTCCCAGTATGGTGTATGGTACATTGAGTGAGATTGAGATTGCACTGTTTGCTGTATGTGGAATGGAAGCAGCAGTTTATTACGGGATGCAAAATTAAGAATGACTACTTGAATTGATAATCATGAGTTGTTTGATGGGCATTTGCTTATGATTATTACACAATGGCTCATCACTCTTATGAGATGAAATGCTTCCGTTTCATTTCAGTGTAGATGCAACCTCTGTCCTAGTTACTCGCCGCCTGACCTGCTCCTTGACTCGGTTCTCTTTAGTTCACTAGATCTAGTCTCCACACCAGGCACTCTTCTCATGCATGAGGGTTAAAGAAGACTGATTTTTTCTGTAGTGTACAAGATATCAAGGATTCTGGCATCCGTATACATGTCTGTTACTAAGAGATTTTATAAACACTTGTTAATTGTTGTGTTTCCTGTGATTGTCAGCCGGATTGGACCCCATTCAGAAACTTTTCCTAGATTCTATTCGCGCATACTCCACAAAAAGCGGGTACATGGTGTTTTACTATCATACTCTCTTGTTTGTCTCTGAAGAGTGTTGCTGCTCTTTGTGATCTTACGTTTTAATTAAATTAATAATTACTTTTCATGTTTTCTCAGTGCTGCTGGTGGTCTAGTTGATGCCGGTCCAGAGTATCAGAAGGCTCTTGCTGAGGAAATAAGTAAACTGCAGCGATTGTACGGTGGTCGTGATCTGTCTTCCTTCCCAGAGTTCAAATTCCCTGGTGTGTAAATTTCTTTACATCTAAAATTATGTAAATATCAATACTCCTTCAGAATACAACATCAAGAATACAAGTTTTAGGTCTGACATTTTAGTTTTGTTTGAGTATCACTGCATTTGTCCAAAAGTTGAATTTTCTACAGTGCATTTGACTAACATTATCTCTTTTTTTTTTTTTATTTACAGAGCCTAAATTTGATGAAGTGTCTTCCAAGTAAACTTCTGTTGTCCTCTCCTGTGCCTCGGTGCAATTTTGTGAAAGACGTCTACTAAATGACACATCTTTAATCTGTAAAAGTGAACGTTTTGTGAGATTTTTAATTTTGTGAGACTCTAAATACTAAATAGCTATTTTTTATTCTTATGTCTGATGGACAAAATTGCCTGTGTCATGTATAATGCACTTGTGGAAGAGAGCATAGCTTAGCTGTGAAATAAATGCTTGTTGCTTTTCATAATGTTCGTTAGTGTAAAATATCTGGCAAAAGAGCTGAATAAACTGAAACACACATGTTCTGTCTGGTCTGAATGTTTTATTTTTTACAAATGATTTGAATAAAATGCATGTGAAATCATGTGCAGTGGTATGAAATATGGTATATTTCATTTTAGTTTTGGGCTTAATATAAGTTATCATTACATTACATTTTCTGTAAAATGGGAAGTGGAGAAAAGGCCTACAAATGAGTTCTTGATATTGAAATTGATATCTGTATTATATGAGGGCTATATATTTAGATGCGCCTCATGAATGTAATCTAACCCCAAAAATGGTGTATTTTAAGGAGGTACGCAATGACTGTGTAATAAAACGTGACATACACTTAATATCTAAATCGATGTTCATTTTAAATCTGGAAAGAGCATAATAGTTTTGTTTGTAAAATGCTGTAAGAAAACATCCAGCAAACGATTTTACGAGTAACATTCTTCACTTCTGCATTTATCAAATTTCATCATTTTATTATGTTCTTTCTTTCTTTAAAATAAAACAAACGCTTCATTTTGGGGGAACTATTGATGACGACCGATTCGTCAAGTTCGTTTTCCACACGGACAATAATAACAGGAGAACAAAGATGGCGACGTCCCTGCTCAGGTTAGGTCGACTTGGAGCTGTCAAGGTAATATTGAACTAATTTTGCTGTATTTCTACGAGGGTGGTCTAGAGATGTTTTGTAAATTTGTTTGAAGTGCCTTTCGCATAAGATTTTGGTGAAGACACGTTAAATCAGGACTTAAATCTCTGTCCGTTATAACCGAGTCGTGAAATGATAAGCTGTTAGATAGTCAGGCCAGTAAAATACTACATTACGTAATATAACATATATGTTTATATTAAACTTTAATATTAAAATAATTTTAAAATGTTCCAGGATTAATAATGTCTTTCTGTGTACATACAGTGTCTCCTGCATGAGGGCTGGAGCACACCTAGGACCCCATTTGTTGCAGCTCTCTGCACTAAAGCGGACGTCCCACCCAAAACAGCAAAGAAGGCAAAGGCTTCAAGTAAGAGTAAGCGCATGCCTTTTATTTCCATACATCTCCCATCTCAAGTTTGAATCCTTAATATCTCGTTTGTGTGTTATTCACATACTGTATCATACTCGCAATGTGTCTACTGCATGATTATGTGTGTAATATTTGTGCACAGAGGTGCTGTAGGTGATTTTAGCATCTTCTGCCATATTCGGGGCCTGTCCCATTACCCACACTTGTTGTCTTTGCACTTGAACACTTATATGAGTCTACTTATGTGAGGAATTAAGGATCAGGATTAATAAATGTCTTTTTAAGTGATAAAATCCAGTGGTTTACTACCAAATTGCATCTAATACCTAATTTAACTGACAAAACTGTAAAGTTTTTCTCATTTTTATTGCAATTTTTGGGCATATGAGTTCCTGAACTTGATGAATGATGGGATACACTTAGCCTCCAATACTGCCCTGAAGCGGTGCAGGGTAAATGTGGGTTTACTGTGCATTAAGGGCACTGAGCTTTTGGCATTTTCAGACCTGGGACAGTCTTGCACACTTACTTTCTGTCTTGTGCACATGCTCTGAAGTGGCCAAGACCGCAAATGTGGGTATTTGGACAGGCCCTTAGCCGCTGAACTAGATCACTAGATCCCATCCCTTCGACCTCATGCTTTCTAAAGACGTGCTTTCAGAAGCATCATTCACTTTTGGCTGAACTGGTTGAGGACATACAATGTAAGCCCATGCAGTTATATTAATTGGTTTTTAAAAGCATGCACAAATTTCCTCTAAAGATATCTGCATGTCTATGCTTGGTCAAGGGATTCTTCAATGCTTTTACTTTTGAAGATGCCATTTTCACAGACAATTTGTAGTACTGTGCAAAAGTAATAGTGCTAATGATATTGTTTGATATGGGACATATTGAAGGGCTTGTCCTTTTTAGTTGTTGTTTTTTATTTTTTGGTCACAAAAATTTGTCACAGTTATAAGCCATGATTTGTTATTAGTCTGTGATGGCAGGTATTTACAATTTAGGCAGGTATTTACAAAATGCAAAATTTGTATACGCCCTTGAGAGCAAGATGATGTATAGATATATTTCATGGAATTATTTGTACAAAACTTAGTAATATTAAGTAAAAGATATATATATATATTTTTTTTATCTTTTAGTAGTACATTAGTATATGCATTACTACCATTTAAAAGACTGTGGTCAGTAAGATTTTTTTATGTTTTTGAAAGAAATCTCTTATGTTCACCAAGGCTGCATTCATTTGATCAAAAATACAGTAAAATTGTGAATAATCATGACAATTAAAATAACTCTTTTCTACTTTAATATATTTTAAAATTAGTTATTTCTGTGATGGCAGAGCTGAATTTTCAGGAGCCATTACTCTACATTTGTGCTGATAAATATTTTCAGGACTCTTTGATGAGTAGAAAGGTCAAAGAAAAATAGAAATCTTTTGTAATGTTATATATGTCTTTACTGTCACTTTTGATCTGAATGAAAGTATTAATTTCTTAAAAATAAATAAAATTTTACTGACCCCAAATTTCGTTACAGTAATGTAGGCGGCCTCTAGAATTACAGACAAGGACTAAAAGGCACAAAACAATTTTTATTTCATGCAGTCTTTAAATTAAACTATTGCTCTACAGTGTGCTTTCTCTTAGCTGGACTAGCCTGAAAATGCAGTTTTTAGCCTGGTTTAGCTAAAGATGCTCAGCCTACATTTTTGTAAGACTTTATTAGTGATTTGAACAATTTTATTGAAGCTTAGCAAACAGATTTTGGTCTTTCCACATTCAAGTAGTGCTGTACTTGCATGCCTTTTGCCTAGATACAAAATAACTGCCTTGGAGGTTGCTAAGTGGACTGACAAGCCTTAAAGGGACTTTGACAGGGTGTGCAAGGTTTTCTTAGGGTGTTTGCTGGGTTTAATGGTTACACTAAACATGAGGGTTTCTAAAATGTAATAAACTACAAAAACAATCTCATAAATTTTATCCCTTTTGCCGTTTCCTCAGCCATAGAGGCTGATGAGAGGGCCTCTCTTCTAGCCTACAAGCCTGCAGTTGCCTTCCCTTCTAAGCTGTCTGCCGCAGGATTTCTTCCCAAAGATGTAGCTTTAGGTGAGTCTGAAACCGCTGAGGCTGTTTCCACAACTGCTGCAAATGAGACGACAGCTGACGGTCCAGTTGCTGATACAGCAGCAGCTGAAGTTGCTGTCGAAGAGGCAAAGATCACTGAAGTCCCACCTACTAATGAAGTCACCACAAAAAGCGAAGGAAGTAAGGCCTCGGATCTTGAGGCAGAAGTACAGAAAGATCAAGACGATAGCTCTTCTTCATCCTCGTCCTCGTCCTCCAGTGATTCGGATTCGGATTCTGATGATGAAAAACCAAAGACTGAAACACCAGTAGAGTCTGGAGATAAAGCAGCAGAGGAGAAGAAATCTCCTATTCTGTCAACTGAAGTAGATGTTGCAGATAAGAAAGCAAAGCCTGAATCTGCCTCATTTGGAGAAGCTCGAGAAAGTGCTGAAACTGTGACTAAAGCAAAACCAGAAGAGGTTCCTGCACCAAGTGCTAAACCAGATGGATCAGATGAGTCCCTTATTGATCCTGCCCCTGTAATATCTTCCTCCACAACTGAAGCAATCCCAGAAGTGTCTAGTGAATCAATTACAATTGACACTCCGGACAAGATAGTGGACACTGCAACAGAAGTACCTGTGGAGAAGATTGTTGTTGAAAAGGAACCAAAAATCAAAGCTGAAGATGCTGTCAAAGTTGCTGCAGAAGTTGTCACAGAACTCCCTACAGAAGCCAGTCCTGAAGAAGTAATCAAAACTGCTGTTGAAGCTAGTCCTGGAGTAGCTCCTGGAGATGTCGCAGCTAAACCTGAAGATGCATTATCCAAAGCTGAGGCAGGAACAGCGGCAGCCCCTTCAGAAGAGCTGGTAGACCCTGCAGCTGTGGCCACTGATGCTGTAGAAGCTCTGGCAGAGATGAACGTTGTGGAAACACCTGAGGGTACACCACACATCCTTACTCAGTTTCTTTCTCTGGATACGTCACATCACAGAAACACATTTCTCTTACCATTTATTCAACACTAATATCTTTTCATGGCAGCAGTGGGATTGCTTTTGCACAAAGACTTTTGCTCAAATGGCTTTGCAACTTTTAATCTTCATTATGCATTTGCTTTTCTTATTTAGTTCTTTAATTAACTATTGTGTTTTCATAAATTTGCATGACTTATTCATTCATTCTTCCTGGATGTTTGGGTTGAGGTTTAAAATGGCTTCTATTAATTCTATTCATTACTCACTACTCCTCTGTCTGCATTGTAGTATAATAATAGAATTAGCCATGCAACTCATTTCAAAATAGTTCTGTAGATCTAGAGTGAAATTAACCAAACATGTTTTCCAAGATACCATATGTACTATAGTCACTTTAATAGTGCTTCCCTCCTGTGCATTTCTGCTTTCATCAGCAAGACTAACTGTAAAGAGGCGTTCATGCATAAAGCAATATACAGCCAGAAAGTGACTTAAGTACAGTCATTCATGCATTGTTAACTTGCAATAACATGAGCAGCAGAGACCATTAGTTTCTAGTTTGAGTCCTCTCTCTCCTATTCAGTTGTTTCCTGCCACTTTCAACTGTTTTATCTGAATAAAAGCCAAAAGGCAAAAAACCCCGAAGTGGTGCATTGATTACAGTTACAGTTACATTACAGTTACATTAAACACAGTAACTAGTTTTATGTGTTAACTAGAGATTCTAGGCAATTGAACAGTTATGTGGAAAACTGTTGAAAATAGTTTGAGATTCATTTATGCATTTGTAATCATCCATCATTATGATGATATGATGCATTATGCATTTTAATAGATTCTCAAAAGCTATGACTCTTCAATAACAGTAGGACTGTATGAATGCCTATATAAACCAGTAATATTCCCACTACAGTGATACAATTGCTGTATGTATGAACGCACTTTAAGGACACTGGAGGGGTAGAATAGTTGTGACTTATTACATTTTTTTTTCTATAAAAATCAAAAAACTAAAGGCAACTCACCTCATAGTCGACATGATCAACACCTTATTTATTTCATGCACAGTTACTTGAAATGTTTCTGAACAACATCATGTCTAGTGGTGCAGAGTGACTGGAGAGAGTGCGTGTTTTCTCTATGGGAGCTTAGGCTCACATGGAGGATTGTGAATTTTTAATATTGGAATAAGCAGTAAAAGTGTTGTACAAATAGGCATTCAGAAAAGTTATCATTTTTTATCTGTAATCATGCATATACTTCATTCATAGAGCATACTGAAGACCATACTGCTGTGTTTTGAGTGCTATTGAATGGGTTTCTTCCACACCACTGGACATGTAGGGTAAAGCCAACTTTACACTTAAGTGATTTCTTAAAATTTTTTTTACCCCTCCTTAAGTCTACTACTAGCTTTTGCTGTGTGTGTGTGTGTTTTAAATGGACAATGTAAAGCACTGTTCTCACATTATTCCTTTCACTCTTTCTGCCTCTGTATGTATGAGCATCCCCACTCCCAGGGCTCATTTATATTTTATGCTTGATGTACATATTTTCTTAATTTGTGAAATAGATATTGTTTGTTTGATCCTGTTACGCTAATGGTAATATTTCCTCATGTGAAAACGAAAGTTAATCCATTCATGTTCCTGTTTCAGCATCCCATATTGTTGTTTTTAAGCTGAGAGTGATTGAGGTCATATATAATGAGGTTACTTATTGACATCGTCAGTCACTCATAACCCTTCCTTTTTAATCTTGAATACTTTAAATGTTTTCTTATGTAATAACAAATAAGTGCGTTCTGTTGAGATTCATGAATGTGGGATGTTTGATTTATCAGCTTTTTATTGCAACGTTTGGGTGTTATTATGTTGTTTTTATAACATTTATTGTAAAACTGAGCTAAATAATAATGTGGAAAGATCCTGTTTTTATAAGCATCTGGTTTACTTTAAGGTTTGATTGACTGGAGCTGTAGTAGGTGAAATGGAAAATTACGGAGTAATTAAGGTTATTGTGAGAGAAACTGTGAGATGTCTGTAGTCTAGGTAAAAAGCTAGAGGCCCCTCACACCTTTTTGTGTAAAGGACCACCTGTGGATTGAAAGTGATTACTGTAACACCATGAAAGTGTGAAGATTCAAATTAGAAACCCTTTTGAAGAGTAAGGAATTAACAAGAAGACTCTTCCTCAGCTTTCTTAGATGTACTTACTTCTGTGTTCACGAATTAGTAAAAAATGTATTCAGCATGTAGTTCAATTCTTACTTTGATTTGTCCTTGCGCAAATATTTTCATTCAAGATTATCTTCCAATCTAAAAGAAATTTTCAGTTATTTGTTGCTTGGGCACGGTACTCATTGTATGGGCTTTTTCCTGAAAGAACTTTTTGTCTTTCCATTGCTGTCGGATGCATTTTGTGTGGTTTTTTTTTTTTTTTTCCAGTTCCACATGTCTTAGATTTAATCTCTTACATCATTGATTTCCTCAGAACAAGCCCCAGAGAAAGCCCCAGAGCCAGAGCCTGAACCCTTTGACAACACCACATACAAGAACCTGCAGCACCACCACTACAACATGTACACTTTTTCTGATATGGATGTAGAGATGTCTAATTACCGTCTGCCCCAGCCTTCCTCAGGCAGACACTGAGCCTGTGTTATTGCTACCTTTGTCCACAATCCTGTTTGTTCATTGTTCCTCAGATGATTTACTGGCAAATCTCGAGCTTTATGCTAGAATCCTATTATTATGGAATTAAAATGATTTAACTTCATCAGAGTGTTTCTAGTTATTTGTTACAGTTGTCTTCTACAGTATTTGAATGGTGTTAATCTAAATTTACACTTTATTCTAATGAAGCTATGCTTTCTTTGACATTATTACACTGTTTATTGCATAAAGGAGGGTAGTGTACTTCTAACTTTAAATTGGCAAATGGTTGAAATGCTATATTGTGAGACTATCATAATCCAGTTCCAACCATTTCAAAATGACCTAATGTTTTATGACTAATTTCTGCCTCATGTTATTAGTTTCTGCCACATAATTTAAAAATTTTAAAAAGGTAATTGCGACTTTTCATCTCACAATTCGTATTGTGTTTCTCAATACTAAGACTTTTTTTAAACTCAGACTTTTTTCTTAGAATTCTTAGTTTACATCTTACACCTCCCTTTTGTTTTCCGCAACATAATTAAAAATAAAAAAGGTAAATGTGACTTTTTATGTATCTCGCAATTCTGCCTTTATGAAGGAAAAGTTAGAATCGTGAGATAAAAAACAGCAATTGCATTTATTTATTTATTTTATTTATCCATCTATCCCGTGGTGGAAACAAGCTTCAATAGCAATATAATGGTATTTCTGTACTTTTAAGAATTATTTTCACACTGCAAGATCCCTTAAAATTAATACAAAGAGTTATTTAAAATGTAGACAAACCTAGAATAAATGGTAGTCTATCACCACACACGAAAAGACATTTTGGACAGAACTTCAAACAACTAAATTGCACTTAAATGGCACAGTATTTAAAACTAATTGTCCCGATCCTGATACTCCCATAACGGGGAGTGTTTAAAGTATTCGCTGAGGGCGAGGACCTTGCCTTGCCTCACGTCACTTCTCCTCCCTCTGCTTAAATATTCATGAGCCGAGCGCCCTGCGTCCCCGTGCGTGATGACGTAGCGCGACAAATGCGGATCCCGATTGCTGCAGCCGCTTGTCAGTGTGACGAAGATTGGCACCCAGGTAAGCTGTCACTCAAACTCGTCTTTTTCCGTTCCCTATCAATCAAACAATCCGAGCAACACACAAAAATGCCCGGGGCTGAGTGAAAGAGAGCATACGCTGCTAGGGGCTCACGGGAGTTGCATGGGACAGTCGAGCCAATCTAGTCCTAAAAATCTCTAGAAGGAGAAAAAAAAATATGTCGGCTTTTTAAGGGACATGAGGTTTCATTCTAGCTAGGGCGAACGCTGAGTGAAGGCCCGCGTTTAGCAGCTCTGCCTCCCTCTCTCCCTGCTCTCAGTCAGGCCAGACGACAGTCTCAGGGCTAAATTATTCGCTTTATAGTTGTTTTTTTTTAAACTAACAGTAATTAAAATTGCACGTTAACGTCCTTTAATTTGCATTCACATCGAGGACAGCTCTCATGTGCAGGAATCGTGGAGGATTAGATGGTGCTGCGGTTTGCTGTGCTGCTGTAGCGACTCGCTCCCTGTGGTTGCTAGCAGGCTAATGCACTAGCTAACAGCTCTGCTCGTTTGTTAGAGAGAAACATGGCGTTTCCTACTTCAGCACCCGCTGCCACATTTACTTCTCAGCCCAGATAACGTCAACATTTAGGCTAGACCGACCAGTGCTCTCTCGTTCTTCAAGTCAATGGCTAAACGAACAGATAACCGTAGTGCGTGTCAGTTTAGTGCTTGTAACGATATTATCAAATTCATTCTGATTGAGATTGATTAAAAAGTTCAAAAATGTGAAGTGAGCGTAGTTTTGCACTGTTGGGAAATAAATAGCATGTATGTATGTTGATAAACACCAATGTCGCAAGACTAGAGAGAAATATTCAAGTATTTGCACCCACCACAGCCGATGTGCTAGTGGATGTGTGAAGGTCTGTGTTGAAAAGTATGGAAATGGCGCTCTACAGTACATAACATTGGGTTTACATATCAATACATTCAGGCTTCCCTTTGGAAGATTACTCCATGCATTCCCCCTTTTGATTAAATACGAAAAAAATAAATAAACTAGTATCTTCATGTTGGTTAAGCTCAAAAGTGGTGTACTCAGGAGTTTTCAAAAACTCCTAGAATGTTGTTTGTGTCTAGAGACTTTAAAAAGGTTGCATTTGGTCACTTATAGGTCGTTTCCTGCTGCTGCCCATATAATGCCCCAGTGTTGGCAGTGGTCACTTTGAATATGATGGCTGCCCAGTCTGTGTCCATAGACAAATATCAGGAGGGAGACCAGCAGGTATGCGTGATATATTCAAATTTCAATCAAAAGATTTTTGTTTTTTGTTTGGCACTTTCCATGAGAACTTTGGTGTCCTGTTACTTTTTTCTCCCCCCAAGAATTAATAAATATGTTTGATACATTATTATCTAACATACAGTTAGCATGCTTAGCATGAAACACAAATAATTTTTAAATGGATCATATTTCCCCCTATTTCTCTTAATCTTTACATTTGACATATTTTACATTTTTACATATTTTACATTTTACATATTTTATTGCTAGATAGGATAACAATCAGTCAAATCAGGATTTTAAACAATACAAAAATGTCAAACATCATATTAAATAAATAGAAATTTAAAGAACTATTTTAAAATGTAGTTGGATAAAATTTAGTTGGTTGATCATTTAATTGGATTTCTATTTTTTTTTTTTGCTGGAAAATAACAAATCAGGGTTTTAAACCGTACAAAAGGTGCACATATCTCATAAAATTAATAGAAATTTAAAGAACTATTTAGTTTAATTTTAATTTATTTTTTGCTAGATAATATTTACATAAATCAGGGTTTTAAATTGTACAAAAAATGTACATCTGGAAGTGATATAAAGTCATTGAGCTACAAATCTAAAACACCACTGTCAAGCAAATTGTCAGAACTAGTATATGAAATGTAATCCCTTTTCGGTTGTTTTCTCCTGGATTAGATGCAGGTTATGGAGCATTCAGAGAGTGACCTTGAACAGGGCTTTGCCAATGGAAACACAGGAAGTTCAAGCAGCCCTGTATCCACAGAACCACAAACGCAAATGGATGTCTACAAATCCTGTATATATAGGTGACATGAGTGTCTGAATTTACACTCTTCACATTTTATAAATATACATTACCCTTAAAAAGATTTTTTTTTTTTTTTTTTTTAATGCTTTTATTCAGCAAGTAAGCATTCATCTGATCAGTGTGACAGTAAAGGCATTTATAATGTTACAAAATAAATAAATTCTGTCTTTTAAATTTTATATTTATGTAGTGCAACTGTTTTCAACATTGATAATAATAAGAAATGTTTCTTGAGCAGCAAATCAGCATATTAGACTGATTTTTGAAGGATCATGTGACACTGAAGACAGGAGTAATGATGCTGAAAATTCAGCTTTGCATCACAGGAATAAATTACACTTTAAAAATATTCACATAGAAAACAGTTATTTGTAATAATATTTCACAATATAGCTGTCTGTACTGTATTTTTATCGTATAAATACAGTCTTGATGAGCAAAAGAGAGTTCTTTTAAAAACATTACAAATCTTGCAGACACTGCGCTTTAGTGTATTTTACACTCAGATGAGCTGAGCCTGTAAGGAGTGTCTTGGACAGTGTTGTCTCTTACACATGATTCATCTCCTCCACAGACATCCCCTCTTCCCTCTCTTGGCCCTGCTGTTTGAGAAGTGTGAGCAGTCCACTCAGGGCTCTGATTGCGTAACGTCTGCCAGTTTTGATGTTGACATTGAAAACTTTGTTCGCAGTCAGGAGAAAGAGGGCAAAGCATTCTTTAGTGAAGACCCAGACCTCGACAACTTGGTAAGAGAAGCTAACATTACTGTATATACACCTTATAGCTTTGATCTTAACTTCAAACACTGACAAGCGTCACGACTGTTTCCTTGCTATCAGATGGTCAAGGCCATCCAGGTGCTGAGGATTCATCTGTTAGAGCTAGAGAAAGTTAGCGACCTGTGCAAGGACTTCTGCAGCCGTTACATTTCCTGCCTCAAGACCAAGATGAACAGTGAGACACTACTGAGTGGAGAGCCAGGCAGCCCATACTCTCCAGTCCATGACCAAGTAAAGGCCGTTTTCTTCTTATTTTAGACACTAACACTCACAAGAAGTACTTTGTTGTATTGTTTCATTTATTTATTCTTTTGCAGCTGTCCAACCCTTTCTCAGGTGCCCTCAGCCCCCAGGGTGTTTTGGCACCCTCACAAGGTCTTCAACAAAGCAATGTTACAGTGACAACAGTCAATCCATCACAAATGGTCACAGGTACATGTTCATGTGTTATGAATTGCAGTAGGAGCTGTGTGGGGTTACAATCATATGAGTAAATGGCATATTTGAACTTTTGCAGATAGTTTGTGTTCAACCTGTTTGGATGTGATTTATCTGAATCAAAACTATGAGTACAAGGTGAAAATTACCAATATTTCTACACAACAATATTATTCTTTAAACACTTTTATTGCAAAATTGGTGGTTATGAATAATTATATCTGAAATTGGTAATTATATACATTGATTATCCCTATAAGACCTATGTTTTTCGGATGTATTGGTGGTCTTTTGTGTTCATATATTCATACATCGATTTTCAAATGTTTTCTTATAAACATTGCCGTTTTTTATTATGTTTAAATAATTATACACGTGTTGTTGGTGTATAAATGTGTTAATTTAGTTGATTTGTTTGATTATTTTAGGTTTTGCTTATTTCAATGTAATTGGCATCAGTGGTTGAAATGCTGGTTCCTCTGATTAAAAAAAAACAAATCATGTTTCTGTGCAGGTAATACAGTGTATCAGCCAGTGACAGTAGTCATGCCACAGGGACAACTGGTGACACAAGCCATCTCACCTGGAACAATACACATACAGAACTCACAGGTTTGCACGACACTCCAGCAGAGCACTCACAAAAACATTTACACACAGATCACAAGCAGACTCGCTGATCAGTGACTCATTTTACTTCCGGCAGCTCCAGCTTCAGCTCAATCAGGACTTGAGTTTCTTTGGGGGAGACGACAGCTCACCTAAAAACAAGCGTGGTGTCCTGCCCAAACAGGCTACCAGCGTCATGCGCTCCTGGCTCTTCCAGCACATTGCGGTTAGTTGGCAAAAAAAAACATTTAAAGTCAGTCTGGGAAGTTTTGTTGTACTTGATATAAATATATAAACACTCCACTGTTTACCTTTTTTATTTAGCACCCTTATCCCACTGAGGAAGAGAAAAAGCAAATTGCAACTCAAACAAACCTGACTTTACTCCAGGTCAACAACTGGTAAGTCAATCTAGTAAGAGCACAAAGTAGACGGTAGCCAGGTTTCCATCTAAAGTTGCGAATTTAACTTATGCGCAAAATTGGAATATTGCATAAAACATTCGCGAACAATCACCGTTTCCATCCAACGAGTCTAAGGGGTTGTTTACACCTGGTCACTTCATGCGTTTTTTTCTGATCGGATAGCTATCCGATCGTGAAAAGACCAGGTGTAAATGCCCTCCGAAACGCATTCGAGACGGATATAAATCCGATCGCTCAAACCACTTCGGGAGGTGGTCTGGGCCGCATTCCAGACGAAACTGGACAAGTGTAAATGCATCTGGTTGTTGAAACCACATGCGCTAATTTTACTCCTCCCAAAATATTAAAATAATCAACATGTGAGAGCGTTTTATAGGCTATATGGCATGTTATAGTCAGATATGGCAGCGCTAATGCAACAAGCCTCACCGCGGATGAGTGACTGAGTATCTCCTC
>JAFVLL020005348.1:0-35482 GCA_021397915.2 Tor tambroides | reverse complement strand
TATACAACATTAGGAAGATTAGACCCTTCCTGTCAGAGCAAGCTGCACAACTCCTTGTCCAAGCTCTTGTTCTCTCCAGACTGGACTATTGTAATGCTCTCTTGGCAGGCCTTCCCGCATGTACTATCAAGCCTCTGCAACTGATCCAGAATGCAGCAGCGAGAGTGGTCTTTAATGAGCTGAAAAAATCTCACGTTACTCCTCTCTTCATCAGGTTACATTGGCTACCAATAGCCACTCGCATCAAATTCAAGGTACTGATGTTTGCCTACAAGACAACAACTGGCACTGCACCAATATACCTAAACTCGCTAGTTCAAACTTATGCGCCCTCCAGAAGCTTATGTTCTGCAAATGAACGACGCCTTGTGGTGCCATCCCAAAGAGGTACTAAATCACTCTCACAGACCTTCTCCTGGACTGTGTCCAACTGCTGGAATGACCTTCCAGTCTAAATTCGAACAGCTGAGTCTTTAGCCATTTTCAAAAAACATCTAAAGACACACCTTTTTCGCCAGCACCTGACCAACTAATACTAGCACTTACATATTCTATTCTATTCTTTTCTATTCTATTCTATTTACATCTATTTAAAAAAAAAACAAAAAAAAAACTAGCTACGTGTACTGTGCAGTGGTGGAAAGAGTACTGAAAATTTGTACTCAAGTACAAGTACTGTTACATTGCTGAAATAATACTCAATTACAAGTAAATGTACTGGTGCCAAAACAGTACTTAAGTAAAAGTACAAAGTACTCCTCTCAAAAACTACTCAGAGTACTAGTTACTAGTTACTTTTTAGCCATTGATATTTAATGAAAAAAATATTAATTCATATCAAAGATCTATGTGGATAATAGCTACTTTGAACAAAACCCACTTTTATCTTATTGACTGACATGGAATATTGGATATTGAATACTCCACCTCTTGGTCATAGCAGATTCACTGTTGGATAGGAGTGGTTAAGAATATCTGCTTGTTACACCTGACATCACGCCTCACCGCTTCTGGGTCCTAACACTCTGCCAGACGCCCCAAAAAAACAACAAACTGTGCTAATATACATCCACGATGTCATGTAATACTGAAAAATTATAACGCTAACCTTTATTTCCATACTGAAATCCCAGATGGCCAGACAGTGATTCAGCTAAAATTTTAGTGTCTGAGACACTGTGAGCACGGAGACTATAGTGCGCACAGCAAATTTTTAAATGCTTAGCTTAAATATGTAATATTAATTAAATAGCGCTCATAAATGACTGTTGAGATAGTATTCTCAAGTGAAATAAGTAGAGTTATGGACCTGGAAACAGCGGTCCTTACGTCATACTTAACAAGAGGATTCTCCCCAAGCCATCAAACTGATGTCATCAGAGCGAGAATGCCATTCCCGAGCAGAAGCAAATTTTAAATTTTTGATTAAAGATTACGACGGCAGACAATTTTTTATTTTATTGACTTGCACGGTTTAATTGTTCACCACAAGACTAGTAACGTGCACTAAAAAAGTAAGTAGGGTCATTTTGATTTCATGATGACTAATCATTTTCAATACCATTGGCAAAACTACCACATACTGTATACTGCCATATATACGGTGGCCAAGAGAGCTCAACGCGCTGCAACTTCAGAAAACACATGCAAATAGAAAAGGCACCAGCAAATCAAGAAAACATCTTCATCAATTTGCAGCAGGTGCTGCAAATGCTCACAACACAACCAAATAAAGAATTTTATTTGCAGCGGGTTTCTTTATTTGTTTGTGTTGTGAGCATTTGCAGCGCGTGTGTTGTAAAATTGATAGTTGTTTTCTTCATTTGCAGGTGTGTTTTTTTTCTATTTGCAGTGCGTTTCTTTATTTGGTTGTGTTGTGAGCATTTGCAGCGTGCGTTGTAAAATTGACGAAGTTGTTTCTTAATTTGCAGGTGTTTTTTCTATTTGCAGTGCGTTGAGCTCTCTCGGCCACCATACATATAGATATTTTAATATTTTACTTTTTTTTTGTCCATCCATTTTTTCAAGGCAATCATTATTTCAAGCTTTGAAACTGGTGTAATCCAAGTCTTCTAAAGACACATTCGCTTTATATGATGAACAGATTTGAATATAGGCCTTTATGTACATTCATATAATATTGATCAATTACCATTACAAAAATCTCAATCTTAAACATTTGCTCTGTGTATTTGTGTCTTTAAAATAGGGTAACTTTGTTGCAAAAGCTTACAACACAAGGAAGCTTGATTTCAAATTTGATTTCAAACTGAACTGAATTTACAAAAAAATGACAAGTACACAGTCAGTAATAAAATTATAAAACAAATGACCTCAATTCAGTTGAGGTAGTCGAAATATGACAACACTGAATTTTTATAAGCAGTGATTTAAGAGCCAGATATTTTAGGCCTATTTATTTAGACAAATGGAACATCAGATAGTTTTGACCTGTATGTCTGCACGTGATGCAGTTAGGCAGACTAGGATATTTATATGTACAAATCAGACAAATATCCCATTCCAAAACATTTCTAGCATAAACTTACATTGTAAAGAAATTAAAGTTCCATCTTTGATTGTTGAAAGACTTCCTGGTCCATTTCACTTTACAGCGCATAAAATTTTCAGTAGCATTTTCATCAGTCAGGCATGGCTCTATTCTGAATGGTTGATAATTTTTGACATAGTTTAATCCAGGAGTAAAGAGAAATAATTTCTACTTTAAAAGCACGGAGAGATCACAGTTGCGCACAAGTAATATCGGAGTGAGAGGACAGGCAGTTCATTTGTACAAGTTAGGCCTATTTGAAAGCTCACATCCAGTTTTCTGCGATTACATGTCGCAGAAACATTGCATGTTATAATAAAGCGCTTGCCACATTTGTGCAGCAATGATTAAAATTATGCGGAATACCTGCAATCCCGCGCGGATATTCGAGACACCCCTCGCTGCAGACTGTAGCGCGGTGACGTCAGGAATCTACGTCACGTATGTGTTTACCGCGCATGCGCAAAGTGACGTATGGTATGTCTATGACACGCATGCGCATTGCGTGTGTAATTTGCGTGCGTGACGTAACACGTCATTAAAACGCATGCGCATACTTAACAGAATACTCTAATAAAATGTAAAAAATAAAACAGTAAAATGTAATACATCACATATCCATGATTTTAACCATGTCTCATCTAAGGTAAAATTATACAGCATTACAGAGTGTATTCTGAAATATGTTGTATTTTTTTTTTTTTTTTTTTTTTTTTTTACAATTTATTAACATTCTGTTGCTACCTCACTGTGTATATGCTTTCATGGCACCTTATATAATTCTTACTACATTAGCTAATAGTACTGCTCTTCTGGCGCAGACGGTAAAACGTGTAACGATCATATTTTGACGCGATCGACCCTGGTTCGAATCCGCCTTTTGGCAAAGTTTTTTTTTCTCCCTTTTCAAATTTCAAATTACATCAGAAAAGCATTTATTTTCAATAAAAATGAAGGAAATAATCAAAAAGTTGCGAGGGCTTTATTGTCCCAATAAAGTGGCATCCATTTAATAATTTGAATTAAAATTATAATTTACACTCAAGTTATTAATGCATACTGTTTTACAATGTACTACAATACTGAGGTGCAGATAATAGCCATTTGCAATAAATAGTATAAATAGCAGAAAACTCTGCTATTTTAACAGTGTAAATAGAATCTATAGCTATTTTCACTTAGTGCAAATAGCCGCTGCCTTTCTTATTTTTAAACTTTGCTCTGTCATGGTTCTTGTTTATTTATTTTGCATAATTTTAGACATTTATCTTTTGCTTTGGCAATTCTGCATGTGAAATATTTAAGCCAATAAAGTAGTTTTAAGTTCAATTGACTACATACAGTATATTTTCATAACCCATTTTATGCATGGTGCCTCCAAAAAACCAAACTGATAACAGTGATCTTTTTTTTTTATTTCAAAGAACAAAACAGAAAATATAATTGTATATACAAATATAAATTAAGACTATAGACTATAAACATGACACATGAGAAAGAGAACAAAAATGTATCTACTCATACTGAAATTCATCTCCATCACTGATAAAACAATCAACCGAGCAGTAGCCTTCAAATTCTTTGAATGAATAAAACACACACAGGACTCCCCTCCTGCCATTCCTGACATACCCAGGTGGACAGTCTTTAAATATCTCACTGCACAGTAGGCACTGGGTCATTGAGTACGGCACCCAGAGGTCCTGTCTGTATGCACTCCAGTTCACGACACCTAATTTACATAAAAGAACAAACAATATTAAAGCAATATTAAATCATTTTGAAGAAAGGCAAAAGAGCCATACTAGGAAAAGATTTTAAATGTATTTTTAAATATATTATAGGATGGTGTTAGAAAAAGAGTGTTATTTGCTTTGTCTGTAAAGTACCTAAGAGATTTAATTTATAATCAGCATTAACATCAAACTAAATTAAAAAAGTTTGTCAAGTGGCTTGAGCTTGAGAAAGCATAGCCTGAAAGTTTGAATTTTTTAAATTTGAAAGTTTTACAGTTGAGGGCAATACAGTCTATCAGGGGGAAAAAAACAGATAGTTGAGAGGAGACAGACAGAAAGATGAGAAGAGACAGACACTCAAATACTTTTTACAATACTCACTACATGTTAAAGAGTTAAAGAACTATCTGTCTAGCCACATGAAGTGGGCCTCTTCTCTGAATTTCGTCTCACTGATAATGTCCCTAAAAAGTCATATGAACATGAAGGTAAATTTAAGAGGTAACACTTTACAATAAGGTGGCGTTGGTTAACACTAGTTAATGTATTAATTAACATGAACTAACAATGAACCATACATTTTTTACAGTATCTATTAATCTTTGATAATGTTAGTCAATGAAAAAGATTACAAATATGAGAAACCATTTTTTTTCTTTTTCTTTTTTTGCAATACATGCAACCATCAGTGGCATTCCTTTATTAATACAAGTCTTTCTGCTCTATTTTAAGACATCTTTAAAGGCTCATTTTAGGCGAAATAAGACTTTTAAAGACCCTTTAAAGACCAGCAGAATCCCTGTCACTTCGAATACTAACACATATCATAAAACATGTCATAAATGTTTGAAATCGCACACAGTTGCAATGACACTCTCTATGATTATGACCAAAGCATCCTTACAATTAAAAGCCACTAACACAAACGCACATTTTTAAGAAAACAAAATTAAGTAAATGTTCTTTGACTTACTGCCACCGAATCTCAAATCCACCATACCTTTCGAACATCCGGAAGTGAATGAACCATTATTGAACATGCGTATTTACGGTAAATACATAACGTAGGTACGTGACGTCACCGCGCTACTGCGCATGCGTTTTATAGCCATACCATACGTCACTTTGCGCATGCGCGGTAAACACATACGTGACGTAGGTACCTGACGTCACCGCGCTACAGTCTGCAGCGAGGAGTACTTGAGAATTTTACGTATCAACATATTGTTCGTCTTCGTTATGGTGTTATATACAGTTTTGGGTGTTCCATTTTTCATTTTCCGAAAGCTTCAAGTGCATTTAATTATTTGTCATGATATACGTGCAAACAGATGACACCATTGTTGCTTTTTTGCTCTTTTGTTTGCCGTCAAACGGTTGACCACTGACCTGTGTATCCTGTCGCAAAATGCGTCGAAAAACCTACATGATGGTAATAGTGTGATTAAGGTGTGTACTTGTCTATAGTACTGCCTTTCGATAATGCGACTACAATAGGAATACTCCACGTGTCTTAATTGATTTGTTTACTTCGAGTTTGACTTTAGCTGGATTAAGGTAATCAGAAATCTGTTTACTTGGTAGATTCTTAATCAGAGTATCATCTTAATCGCGTTAATATCGGAATATTGTTGTCCATGTAAACGTACTGTCTTTTATTTTTTCATGCATAGCGAGTAATGCTAAATATTGTCTGGGTCTGTCCTGTAGGTTTATTAATGCTAGAAGACGGATCTTACAGCCAATGCTGGATGCCAACTCCACAGAGATGTCCAAAACCAAGAAGAAGACCGCTCAGAGCCGCCCGCTACACCGCTTCTGGTCTGACTCCATCGCCTCATCTGGAACCCAACAGCAGCTCACAATGGCAGACGGTACTACCTCAAAATAATGTGCTCTTGCAACACTCATGCCTCAATCTCAAACCAAGAATGTCCGTTTTCTTGGTTTTATGTTAAAAATTTTCCTTGACTGATTTTTGACAGTGGAATATGTATTGTGATTGCGTGCAGGTAGTATGGTTACAGTGGGGATGAACGTCGATGGCTTCCAGACGCTTTCATCAGATGGAGCAACTCTCGCCATGCAGCAGGTCATGATGGGAAATCACAGCGAGGATGAATCAGAGGAAAGTGGCGATGAAGACGACACAGATTTGTCATCTGCTAACATGACCGGGCTGGGTTTAGATGTTAGCGACTAAGACACGTGGATCACAGGTCACACACTGCATGCTTACATTTACATTGGAAAACTTGCACGACACTTGTGGCAAGAGAGATCCAGACCCCTCGTAGACCTTCAGCAATGCTGATACTTGTGCACTACAAAAAAATTAAGAGTACTGTATGTTGGCCTATGTTACACAAACACACACGAACAGTTTACAGAGAGCACAACGTTACTGAAAGATGCAGTGTGCGAGGAGCACCTGTTTTTATTGCGTAGACGTGCAGGTGCGTGCACTTTTATATTGAGACACTTCAAAAAGGTTGCAACAATGGAATGTTTTTAAGCTTCTTTAGTGAATGTTTGTAATGATTTTGTTTTCTATATTAACTCATTTGAATGGCAAGATTTGAAGAGTTTGTCGTCGTGCTGGTTTTATTCACACTGCATGTTCATGGTCTCTTCAGTATGGTCACGCTTGTAGAGAGGCTCCGAGACGGAGTTCGAGAAAAGAGATTATTATTTTTATATATGAACGTTGTAAAAAGTGTTTTTTTTTGTTGTTTTTTTTCTTTTTCTTTTTTTAGTTTGTGTTTTATAGGGAATATTTATGTACAGAAACTATACTATCTGCCCTGTTTTCAGGGGATGACTTAAAGTTTTTTAGAAAAAACAAAAAACGATGTTGGATTATAAACCATTTTTAAATGTAAATTGGTTTTAACACTCACATACAAAATGCCTTACATATTCTTTTGTAAAATTATACCGCTGATAAGCACAGAAAGCCTGAAGCGTTAATTAAATTTAGTAATATGTGTTAAATCAAAGTCTCTTCCAGTAATCTTTATCCTTATGCTGAAGATGTTCCTTCGTTTCAGAGGGACCTCTTTGTTTTTTGCTCTGTAGGTTAATGTAGTTTGGTCTAAGATGTACAAAGCTTCCCTTAACAATCAGAGGTATGAAAGATACTTTGGGAATTATGGCATAAAATGTCTATATTAAAGTCAAATAAAGGTCAATTCTGAGTATTTTGCCACACCATTTTACATTAAATGTTGTTAACTGTGTGCTGTTTTTGAAACAATTATTTAAGGACTGTAAACACTACAATAGTATAACATATTAAAGCCTTTACAAAGTTTTACAACAGTGGAAATACTTTTTGCATGGATGGGGCCTTTTGTCTTTTTTTTTTTTTTTTTCTCCATATTTATTGCATATTAGACATAAGCACATTGTCACTTGCGTGTCTCTGGAAATATTTGTGTATTTAATCATTCATGACACATCAGAGGAGTGTTTGGCAGATATTTCTTAAAACAATAGCAAGTACTGTATAAGACTACTTACACCAAATAAAACTTTTTCAGATCTGAGTGCACGTAATATAATGATTTCTTACACTGTGCCTCTACATGACACAAGTGACCGGTGCAGCCTGTGTCAGGGTTTGGTTTTTTTGTGGAGTCTCTGTCTGGATTCAGTTCCCTGATGTTGCATTTCCCATACTTAAACTGTATGTTTCAATAATCAGAGCTGGTAGCAGAGGGATGCAGCATTTCTTCTCTCTGCATGAAAAGAAGCATAGAAAAAGTTATGCTTTTGTTGTATTATTCTATTGATACCACAAGAGGGCACTGATTCATCAGCATAACTCCTGATATCGCGTGATAACGTTCTACACGACCTTGCTCAAAAAAAAAAAGCTTTTCCCAAGTCATTTTCCTACAGAGTGCAACCATGCACATTTCCAACTACCTTGGTTCTGTTTTTTTCTCATTTATTTTCTTTCAAGGAATGAATCACAACATTGCACACTTTAATTTGAAGCAAAAAAAAAGTCTAATTAAAAGGAGACCGTCTCATATAGCTACGTTTTGACAAACTTCTGTCTCATACATAAATTCACAGATAGACCTGATAAGTATGCTGACCTCCATCTGCAGATGTATCCAGGTGAGGGACTGAGTGATGCGTGTGTAAACCCCAGGTTTGTTCTTTTCTGCACAGCCTTGTCCCCAGCTTGTGGCTCCCACCAATTTCCAGGTGAAGGAATCCTCACAAGCCAATGGACCACCACTGTCACCCTGTTACCAACATGAAAAGTTGTTTTCTGTAGGTCTACATTTAAACTGTAGTGTTTCATGTAGAATTGCACAGTAATATTCCAAAGTTAATCAGAACTTAGTCATATTCTAATAACCAAGGGTTGTCCAGAAAATAGACTTTGATGTGCATGAAAATGTTGTCATATTCAGTATATCACAAGAAGCATAATTCAATCCATGATGAGATGTTATACCTGGCAGGAGTCTGTTCCCCCTTCCAAGTACCCTGCGCAGATCATGTCTGGTGATATATAACCTTGGTAAACCTCTGGCTGACTGCAGGCCTTTGTAGAGATCAGTGGGACTCTTGCTGAATGCAGTGATACACTCCCTTCATCTAATAGAAAACAACAGGACATTTGTGGGTCATTTTACAAACTCAGAAGAATCAGTGTGTTGTTCATTATTTGATAGCTAGCACAGCATATTTCACTCTTCAACAGTGGTGGCACAAGAACTACAACAAAGTCTTTCAATAGTGGACTGTTGTTTTATTGTTTTGCACCAAACAGAATTGCAGTCTGTTCATCTGAATGGCCATAACTGAGCTAAACATAACCACACTGGTTAGTTTTGGCCTGGACTTCCTGTTTGCCCCAAGGATGCTGTGTATTCTCACAAAATAATTTTTAGAACATATAAATGCAGAAAAATTTTGATGAAAGTTGCAGAAAGAAATGCAATGTTGTGGATGTGTCAATGAGAAAACATGCAGCATCCATATTGATGGTATTTTTTTTTTTTTTAAGTAAGAAATTATCATTTACAATGAAACTAGCTAAGTTGCATGTACAGAATATAATAACATTGTCAGGACTGTCACAAGTGAGTAATAAATGAATTTTCATTTTGGGGTGAACTATCCCTTTAAGGCTGTGACACACCAAGCTCGGTTTCTGCAGTGTATTTCACATTGTCAGCACCCAACTGACCCTTTGCAAAAACCCACCTTCCTTAGATACTGTTGCTATGTACAACTCGCCATGGCACTCTCATGCCACACATCATGTTCTCATACAGTAAAAAATACACTATGGAGCAAAGAGGAAATTGACAAAATGCCGACAGACAAGACAGAGAAGGTTACTTCTGGTATGAAACAAAGTCTCAGCTTTCAAATTTTGTCATTTTTTTAAGAAATTCAAACAATAAATACAATTTTGTGGCTCTTTAATGTGTTGTGACAGATCACTGTAATGCCTCAGTTTAAGCGGCATGTGAACCGATCATCTCTTACACTTTACTAGTTATAGCTTAAAATAAATATTAATGAACATCAGAACATATTTTATTTCAAGCTTGGAAAGATGTCAATACACACAATTTTCATGTTTAAGTCCGCCAGCATTAATCTTCTCTCCTGTCTGATATGTTTGTCGGACAAAATGGTGAATTCGGCGTTATGATTGGTCAGATTTCCTGTCAATCAACTCTTTGCGAAGGGTCAATTTAGCATGTTGAATTGTTGAATCACTGAACACTTGATAAGAAAGATCACTCTGATTGGTTGTTCAGCTTATGTCGGGTATACACTACATGACTTTAGGCCCTATTTTCACTCACCAATGATTTTCTGGAGACGGCAGACAAAACCCCGAAATCTGATGTAAATTGGTGCTGGTTCATGTGAGTGATGATTACAAAATGTGACTTATTGAATACATATTATGAGAGAAGCTCTGATGCATTGATAACGCCTATGAAATATTTAAAGGGGATGTCTAGTGCTATTTCATGCATTCTTACTTATTTACACAGCTAAAGAGTTGGATTCTAATGCTAAACATGACCAAAGTCTCAAAAAACGAGTTGTTCGTATGATGGAGTATTTCTGTGCCAAAGACACTCCTTCAGGGAATAAAGGTGCATTCACACCATATCGTAATTGACTCTTCGCAAAAAAACAAACAAACAACCTCCTTAGTTACCGATGCTATGCACAACAAGCCATGCCGCTCTCACATTACACATCATGTTCTCACACATTAAAAAAATACATTGCTGAGCAAAGAAGAAACTGACAGCATGCCGACAGACAAGACAGAGCAGGTTACTTCTGGTGTGAAACAAAGTCTCAGCTTTCAAATTTTGTCATTTTTTAAAGAAATTCAAACAATAAATACCATTTTTTGGCTCTTCAATGTGTCGTGACAGATCACTGTATTGCCTCAGTTCAAGCGGCAAGTGAACCGATTGTCTTTTCATATTTACTTAAAGCACAAAATAAACATGAATGAACATCAGAACATATTTTATTTTATTGTTTGTCCCATTCACAGGGAGTTTGATTGACAGGCAGTCTGACCAATCATAATGCCAAATCTGCCATTTTTATCTGAGAAATAAACCAGATAGGAGAGTAGATTAACATTTGAAGACTTGATCATTAAAATGGTGTGTACTGACATCTTTCTGTGGTTGTAACAAGATACCTTCTGATGTTCGTTCATGTTTATTTTTGAGCTATAACTAGTAAAGTGTAAGAGATGATCGGTTCACGTGCTGCTTGAACTGAGGCGCTACAGAGATCTGTCAAGACACATTAAAGAGCCACAAAATGGCATTTAATGTTTGAATTTCTTAATAAAAAGACAAAATTTGAGAACTAAGACTTTATTTCATACCAAAAGTAACCTGCTCTGCTCCCTTAAGTTCCCGGACTTACCTCCATCATCTGTGGTGCCCCATCCTGAGATCCAGCACATTTTACCATCCTCAAACTCCTCCCCAAAGTTTGGCAAACAAATAGGCTCCACAAAACCTGAAAAAAAAGGTAATGTGTCACGGTGAATGCAAAACAAGGGCATGGAGGATGCAAGTTATTAAGATGAGACTAAGGGCCAAATTTACTAAACAGGGCAAATTCCATAAAAGCACCAATGGGAGGGGAAAATTCTGTGTGTGATTTACTGTGTGTGTTAAAGAACACAGACGCAGCCAGATCATTTCCATAATGACCAGCGCAATCCACCAAGAGTAGCGCAAATTACTGCGTGATTTCAGACATGTTTTTTTTTGGGCATTAAATAATGGCGCAAATACCAGTAATTTGACAAGCGCAAACATTAGTAAATCGTGTTTCACTGCGCATCTTTAGTAAATCCTGACGCAAGATCTTAGTAAATCTGGCCCTAAAAGTCTATTTGCATAACTGCCAATCATTACACTAGCTTGTGAAATAAACAGCACCCCATGTGGGAACCATTTTGCACTTTAAAAGAACTCCTTTTGCAGAAAGTACCATTGAAGCTGAGGGGCTGCACCAGTTTCATCAGAGCTATATCATGGTCCAAGTCCTTGGGTCTGTAACGACTGTGATAAATGATCTTCTCCACAGCTAGAGACTGCACTGCATTAACCGGCTGATCAATCAAACCCACATAGATGGCCCACAGCATAGGGTATGCAAACCTGCATGGAAAACAGCAGACTATGATAATTTCCATGTGGCTATCTGAAAATTGTTTCATGAGGACATTTTAAACTCACCCATATACACAGTGTGCAGCAGTCAGTATCCAGCGAGATGATATAATGGAGCCTCCACACAGGTGCTCGTTCTGAAAGTGCAGGCTCACCTGCCAGGGGAACTGACCCTCAACCGACAGGTTACCGCCTACTATACGAGCATTGAACTTGGGTCTGGAACCACAAGCTAAGCAGAAATAGATCAAATGTTTGCTTATTAAACACTGATATGACAAGTTTTATTCACATTTGCAATTTATAGTTTAGAAAGTGGTCATCTTTTAATATGAATACATTTCTGAAATACTTAAAGGTATGGAAGTTTATTCCCTCCACAGAATAAAAAATTAAGGTAATTGCAACTTTCTCTCACAATTCCGACTTTTTTTCTTGCTATTCAGTCATTATTTCTCACATAATTGCGAGATACCTAGATATAAACTCGCAACTGCAAATCCATAACTCACAATAATAGCAAGATACAAACTCAGTTCTGAGAAGAATTGTGAAATGTAAACTTTTGCAAGCAATTGTAAGGTGGAAAGTCAGAATTGTAAGATAAAAGGTTGCAATTACTTTCCTTATATTTTTAACTTTGAACTCTGCACTGACACCTATTGGTTTGGATGTACGAGGTTTTTTAATTAACAGTTGCCATCAAAGCTCTTTGTTTATCTTTTTTGTTCTCTGGACATTAAATATATTTTTTCATTCTTTAAGTTTAGAAAGGTGAATCACACACATGCTAAGGCATGTGAATTAAACTAGTCAACATTATTTTTAATGCTATTATTATGAGTTGACACACCTGGCGATGTGACATCAACATGGTGGTGCCAACATGAGGGTGACCTGCTTTTACTAGAAGACTGAATAAGTCTGAAGACTTTATGTCATATAAGTGAACCTCATTGCAATGATATTACTCAAATGTCATTGTTCATTGGGTGTAAAATATTTTAAATTAGCAAATAAAAAATACCTTTAACATAATTAACAAGAAGGTTTTTTTTTTTTTTTTAAAAAAGCATACATTAAGTTGCTTACCTATGCACTTAAGTGTTGTTATCATCCCCAGACTGCACTGGGTTTTACTAGGGAGAGAGAAGACAACAAAATAATATAGATGGAATGGAAAGAAATAGTATGCTTTTAATGAGGTTAATTCATCCAAAACTACTTCTGCCTTGGGAAAAAAGAAGATAGAAGGCCTATTTTCAAGATATAAAAAGCTGCAGTGCAGGGCAAGGCTATGACATAATAAAATATCATATGACTAAGATGACCTCCTTTTGTGTTTCATAGAAGAAAGAAAATCAAAAGGGTTTGTATTATCGTAGGTGACAAAATGATGACAGAAATGGAACAGTTCATGCATGCTGAGTAAATCTACAAAATATTAATTATATTTGACTTTAAGATTTTGTGGGCTCATACTAATCTCCTGTGCTTGACAGAAATGAAAAGCACAGCAGCTGTGAAAGAGTTACATTCAAAGAAGTTGAAAGGGGGCATCAAGCACTTGAAGCTGTTGGCTAAAGAACAAAGTAATGCAAAAATCTTCTGAAGTATGTAGAGTGTTCTGGGAAACCGCTGTGAGCAGATGGCACTCCAGGTCTAAAATAGTACAAAAGCAATATAATGCATCACAGAAATAAGGTAAGAAGTAATTCTAAAGGCTCTGTTTGAAATATGCCTGTCACGCCTGTTTTGGGTTTGGTTTCGTGTTTATATTTTCATGTCTTTTATTTTGGAGTTTAGTCTTGGTCCCTGTTTGTGTCATGCTTCCCTTGCCCTCATGTATTCCTGCTATTGGTTCCTTTGTTCATTGTGTCTGTTCATGCCAAGTCAAGTCTGTCTCTGGTCAAGTCTGTTCATGCCATGTCAAGTTTGTTTCAAGTCAAGTCTGTTTCAAGTCAAGTCTTCGTTTGTTTGGATTTTGGATACACTACACCCAAGTGCAGTTTAATAAAACTGCACTTGGGTTTTTAAACTTGCCGTACAGTGGACTATTGTTACAGAATACACGACCACAACCATGAACTCAGCAGTATCTCTCCTTTGCCTTCGACAAGGTAACCAGGCCATTGAGGAGTATGTTGAGAAATTGTGTGAACTTTGCTTTCAAGTGGATTTTAATGACATTGCTCTAATGGGTATTTTCCGGATTTTCCGACTTAATGACTTTCTGAACTATCTAATGCCTGATAGCAACATACCAGTGACACTTGAGAGATATATTGACCTTGCTTTGTTGCTGGCTGGTTCACCGTTTACTGTGGGGATTGCTGATGAGGAACCCTGTTATCCTCCAGTATCTGCCACACCAGAGGATTTGCACACCATGTCTGGAATTGTTCATGTCATGCCTGCCAAGCCAACTGCTCCAGGGCCTGCTAACGTCACGCCTGCTACTTCAAGGCCTGCTAACGTCACCCCTGCTACTCCAAGGCCTGCCAATGTCACACCTGCTAATGTCACGCCTTCTACTCCAAGGCCTGCTAATGTCACCCCTGCTACTCCAAGGCCTGCTAACATCACGCCTGCTACTCCAAGGCCTGCTAACGTCACGCCTGCTACTCCAAGGCCTGCTAACGTCACGCCTGCTACTCCAAGGCTTGCTAACGTCACACCTGCTACTCCAAGGCCTGCTAACGTCATACCTGCTTCTCCAAGGCCTGCTAACGTCACGCCTGCTTCTCCAAGGCCTGCTAAGGCCTGAGCCTCGCCAAGTCACAGCTGTCGCCAAGATTTCCCCAAAGGACTTTTTGCGAATGCGGAGCTTGGGCTAGGACTGAAGAGACTGATTGCTAGTGTGATGGACCCACCACTAATGTCAGTGCGAGCAACTGACATCCCAGTGGTCCCTACACTCTCAAGCCTGCCAGACATCCCACTGTCTACCACACTGCCCGTGATGGCAGTCGTCATTTTGAGAGTGTGGGCTGCACACTGTGCTCCAGAGGCCTCTCCTGTCCACGAGTCTGCTCCAGAGGCCTCTCCTGTCCATGAGTCTGCTCCAGTACCTCCAGAGGTGGCGGCTTCCGCTGCAGAACCTCCAGAGGAGGCGGCGTCCATTGCAAAACCACCAGAGGTGGCGGCTTCCACTGCAGAACCTCCCGAGGTGGTGGTGCCCACTTTTGAACTCGCTGTCTGCCCTGTTACAGCCAAGGAAGCTGTTTATGAACTCTCTGCCTATTCTGTCACAGTCAAGTGGTCTGTCCATGTCTCTGCTCCGCCATGGCTTCCTGCTCTGCTGGCACCACCTGGCTGTCCTGCTCTGCCTGCTCCGCCATGGCTCCATGCTCCTCAGGATCTTATCCATGGCCCAGGTCCTCCATTGGGCCACTGTCTGCCACTGCTCCACGGCCCAGGACCTCTATTGTTCCACAGTCTGCCACGGTTCCATGACCCAGGTCCTCCATGGTTCCACAGTCTGCCAGTGCTTCACGGCCCAGGTCTCCCTCTGCTCCATTGTCTGCCTCTGCTCCACGGTCCAGGTCCTCCAAGGCTCCATGGTCCATTCCCGCCTCTTCTCCATGGCTCAGGCTCACCTTTGCTCCATGCCTCAGGCCCGCCACTGCTCCACAGTCTAATTCTACCATTGCCTCATGGTCCAGGCCCACCACTGCTTCATGGCCCATGGTCTTGCCCACTGCTTCATGGTCCAGGCCATGATTCTGAACCTGTTCCCCTCCATCCCTCCCCCTGTTCTGCCTCCGCTCCACCACCCTCCTGGACTTTTTGAATTTTGTTTGGGGTGGGTGTTACGTTTGGGGGGGGGGGGGGTTTGGTTTTATGTTCATGTTTTCATGTCTTTAATTTTGGAGTTTAGTCATGGTCCCTGTTTGTGTCATGCTTCCCTTGCCCTCATGTATTCCTGCTATTGGTTCCTTTATTCATTGTCATGTTCTGATTGGTTATTGTCCTGTCATGTGACTCTCAGTTCTGTTTGCTCATTGGTTGATTCTTGTCATGTGACCTGTATTATTTGCTATAAGTAGCCATCATGTTGCCATTGTCTGTCGTTATGTATTGATGTTGTAACCCGCTGTCAGTGAGTCTAGTCTGTTCATGCCATGTCAAGTCTGTTTCAAGTCAAGTCTTCGTTTGTTTGGATTTTGGATTACACTCTGTTTAATAAAACTGCACTTGGGTTCTTAAACTTGCCGTACAGTGGACTATTGTTACAATGCCCTGAATGTTTGTACACAGGATCAAATCTCCTGGACTTGGCCAATATACCAAAGTCAATCACATATTTTCAAAAGCAGCTACAATTTTAATCAGATTAAACAGATAAAGTCATATGTTTGACTTTTGCATTGTACAACAATTAGGGCATCAGATTCAGTTTTCATTCCTGAGGGTGAGACATCATGTAGTGCATTCAAGTGAGGGATGGAAGAGTATATTAAATTACAGGATTTGCTTCGCCCAAATTCACATTCTACAGTATTAAGAACTAACAACACATCATAAAGAACTAAATGGGCACATCCTAAAGAAAATAACAGTGCTTGCAAGGGAATAAAATGAGTAAAAGTTTCTGGTGAATACAGGTTTTAGTTCTGTGTAAATGGAATGAGATCAGAACTGCTTTGTAGTTGTCACAACACTCTGCATGCATCTTGCTTTCAGTCAACATAAAAGTTAAGTGAAGTTCAGTGTAAGAGCAGCTAGAAATGATTAAATGGACTGATTACAAGTCAGTTTTTATGTCTCTGCTGTCAGTTACATTTAGAATGTAGACATTCTATCAGCGTAAAGACCCATTCATACAAAGAACAACAACTAAAAAGATAACCGCTAAACAGAATATAGATATTAACTGCTGATTGTCTCGTAATTGTTTCTAATAATACAATACAATTAGAGGCCGGGAGTGGATAGGCCATAATGTTCAAGCCATATTTGCTCATTTTATGTTTAATAATAGTATATTTTTCTGTGTTTATTTATTATTTTTGTTTTCAATGTAATGTTTCTGGACTATGTGTTTGATATTTAACATGGTGTCTCTTTAAGAGAATAGGATGGTTTCGAAGATTTAAGTCAGTAGGGGGCATAACTTTCTGTGAGTTCAGCTGTGAAAGCACATGGTTTTTCTACCATATCTTTTGTTTGCTATCTTTTGGAAACCAGAATAAATAAGTTTGGATTAAGAAACAGGAAGATGCGTGTAGATACTGTCTAAAATTTAGGTTCAAGTTGGTCACATGAACTTCATGTGTTGATCAAAAGAAATCTGCTTTGTTTAAATGTGACTTACGTGTGAGCTGTGCTTCATACTTCACTACACTATCCACCTTATTTTTAAATTAACAATTGGTATTTGTTATGGTGGTGGATAAGGAGATACCCCCTCACAATATGAAGCATTTCGAGTGCTTAGAAAAGCGCTATATGTAATGAATTATTATTATTATTTTTTATTTATTATTAAAATTATTATTAAAGGGATTTCATTATAGCTTTCTTCTGCATTGAAAAATAAGGTGGATTGACAATGGACAATAGACTATGGCTGCATCCAAAATCACATACTTCCCTACTATATAGTAGGCAAAAAACAGTATGCGACAAAAGTACTATTGTCCAAATTCACAGTAGTCATAAAAGAGCAGGCAAAAAGCAACAGGATGACCTACGACTTCCTGTGTGATTCTGAAGTGTGCATACAATGGACACTTTATTATCCCATGAGGCCACGATGAGGAGAGGATTTATGAATGGCAGTGACATAACGCAACTAATGCTGGCAGGTCATGTGACAGTGACAACATGGCAAATGTAGTACATCCAGATTACATTCATACTACACAGATTCATACTTCATAGAATGTACTTTTTATGTGATCGTGAAGTAATTACTTATTCAAAAAAAGTACCTACTCAGCCTATGTGACCGCGCTTTAATGGTGCATTCAAGTCATGTCGAAAAGTTTGAATTTATGAGCTAAATGCAAATGAACGACACTACAAAGTCGTAATCACCAGTGGGGGGTTCGAGATTTTCTTTAAGCAATGATCTGTATGAGTTGGGGGCGTGTCAATTAGAAACATGGCGGAATCGATGGAAGTAATGATATTCCACAATATTTGTAGATATTAAGCAGTGACATTTTCAGGCTTTTTTTATTTACAAAAAAATAAGCTATTTGTATAAAACATGACAGGATTGTAATATAACAATAACAAATTTTTATACGATACAGTTTAAAGTGGGTTCATAAATTAATTAAAAAATAATAAAACACAAAACACACCTGATGCGCAATCTTGGCTCTTCATTTTCTATAAGCAGAGTTAACCAACCTTGCTGTATTTTAGTGTAATTTATTAAAAGTAGGTACACCGCCATCTTGTGCTGACGAAAGTGACTCGAACGCACCTAAGCACGATTTACTAGCTTGTAAGTACAAATGTCCCAGGAGGACCTGAACACAGCATCAGTCAAGGGTACTCCTGTACCTGGAGATCTACGTTCCTGCTAAATTCAGCTCCAACCCTGATCAAACACACCTGAACCAGCTAATTAAGATCTCCAGGAACACTTGATTTACAGGTGCATCTCAAAAAATTAGAATATCATGAAAAAAGGTCAATATTTTTTGTTAACTCGTTTCAGAAAGTGAAACCCATATATTATATATATTTATTACACAGAGTAAAATATTTCAAGCCTTTTTTTCTTGAAATTTTGATAATTAAGTCTTACAGATAATGAAAACTGAAAATTCAGTGTCTCAGAAAATTAGAATATTACATAAGATCAAAAAAATGAGGATACTTTAAACAGAAATGTCAGGCTTCTGAAAAGTATGTTCATTTCTATGCACTCAGTACATGGTTGGGCCTCCTTTTGTATGAATTACTGCATCAATGTGGCGTGGCATGGAGGCAATCAGCCTGTGCCACTGCTCAGGTGTAATGGAAGCCCAGGTTGATTTGATAGCGGCCGTCAGGTCATCTGCATTGTTGGGTCTGGTGTCTCTCATCTTCCTCTTGACAATACCCCATAGATTCTCTATGGGGTTCAGGTCAGGCAAGTTTGCTGGCCAATCAAGCACAGTAACACCATGGTCATTGAACCAGCTTTTGGTACCTTTGGCAGTGTAGGTGCCAAGTCCTGCTGGAAAATGAAATCAGCATCTCCATAAAGCTTGTCAGCAGAAGGAAGCATGAAGTGCTCTAAAATTTCCTGGTAGATGGCTGCGTTGACTGTGGACTTCAGAAAACACAGTGGACCAACACCAGCAGATGACATGGCAGCCCAAATCATCACTGACTGTGGAAACTTCACACTGGACTTCAAGCAATATGGATTCTGTGCCTCTCCACTCTTCCTCCAGACTCTGGGACCTTGATTTCCAAATGAAATGCAAAATTTACTTTCATCTGAAAAGAGGACTTTGGACCACTGAGCAACAGTCCAGTTCTTTTTCTCCACAGCCCAGGTAAGATGCTTCTGATGTTGTCTCTGGTTCAGAAGTGGCTTGGTAGCCCTTTTCCTGAAGACGTCTGAGCGTGGTGACTCTTGATGCACTGACTCCAGCTTCAGTCCACTCCTTGTGAAGCTCTCCCAAGTGTTTGAATCAGCTTTGCTTGACAGTATTCTCAAGTCATCCCTGTTGCTTGTGCACATTTTCCTATCCAGTTTCTTCCTTCCAGTCAACTTTGCATTTAATATGCTTTGATACAGCACTCTGTGAAGAGCCACACCTTTCAGTAATGACCCTCTGTGACTTACCCTCTTTGTGGAGGGTGTCAATGATTGTCTTCTGGACCACTGCCAAGTCAGCAGTCTTCTCCATTATTGTGGTTTCAAAGAACAAGAGATACCCGGAATTTATACTGTAGGGATGGTCATTTATTGAAACTCAAATGTAAATATTCTAATATTTTGAGATACTGGATTTTTGACTTTCATGAGCTGTAAGCTCTAATCATCAAAATTAAACAAAAAAACTTTTGAAATGTTTTACTTTACATGTAATGAGTCTAAAATATATGAAAGTTTCACTTTTTGAAATAAGTTACAAGAAAAAATGAACTTTTTCACGATGTTCTAATTTTTTGAGATGTACCTTTATTAGGTGTTTTAAAGCAGGGCTGGAACTGAACTTTGATCTCTGTTGCTTGAAAGTGATCTGTACAAGAGAGAAGGTCAATCTACAAAATTCAGGACATTTTTCAGGACATACTGCTGCCTTGCAGACAATGTAATTATGAAGTGGATGTGTTATACCTGAAACTGGTTATGTTGTGTATCTTGATGCCTTGTTGGTCATTTGTATTGTTCACACTTATTGACACTAGGTTACTTTGGAAGTCCTGCTCAATAGAGGACAGAGGAAGAGCTTTCGACTCCACATATCTAACAGAGAGAGAGAAGAAAAGTAGCTTAAAACCCATGTTATGGTAACAGCAATAGCATATTGGTAGTGTGCAATGTAGCATCAAATATCCATGTATCCCATCTGTTTATCAGATATCTGTGACATTTGAACGTTTTCAATGGATAAACTTCACAAAGTCTCATCCGAAAGCTTAAAAAAGTGAAAATGTCTGTCGAGTCTGGTGCTAAAAGCTAGAAAGAAATACAGTCAGAATGGGTTTAGGTATTTCTATAGGTGCTACCCATAAAAGTGCTATACCTAACAAGTCAGCACAAGCTTTTTGTCATGATTTATCTACAAAATTCCTAAAAGAGGTGAAGTCTTGAGTCCACACCTAAAGATTAGGTTACAATTACGTTGTTTTCAAGTCATTTATGTTAATTCCATCATAAAGAGAGATGTGTGGGCTCCCAGTGGATCAATGTCCTGCCCCAACACACCTGTCTAGTATCTTGTAAGCCTAAAGCCCTTGAATAGCTGTTTTTTTCTGTGTTTAATAGAGGTTAGAGAGTAACTCTGCAGGACAGTGGCTCTCCTGGAGTGGGATTGGAATCAAATGTAGAGCAAGGGTGTGTAAAGGAGAGTGTTTCAGTCAAACCCTGATGGGATTCAGTACCTCAGATAGCCGAGCTGTTTGCAAGCAGAGAGGGAAAGCTCAGAGTCCCAGTTCTCAGCACAAACAGTTCTCCAGACGCCTTCAATGAGCACCTGAAGTACAGAGCTCTTCCCACTCAGACGGACTGCACAGGCAGATAGACACTTGACACATGAACAGCAACATTCAACAACAGCACTGAACATTAATGCTAATGTTAAGTGTGCTGGTGCTCACCACAGCTGAGCTCATCTTCTCCGTGTTCACAATCAAAGTGCCCATCACACTGTGCCGACATGCTAACACACCCAGAGGCACATCGAAACTTCCCTGTGCAGCTTAATCCGACTAAGGAGGACATTTGAGAATTAAATACATGGGATAAGTGGTAATTATAAGCATTTATTTCATTACATGCATTTATCTTTAATTGAAACATAACAACAACACAATACACTGCAATCCTTCCATTCATCATTTCATTGCTTAGTAACTCATGAATTAATTGACTATTTTATAACACCCACACATCACCCACTTTAAGGCTATCCACCTTATTCTTCAACGCGGAAGTAAGCCGTTATCTGTGAATGTGCGAGACTTCCGGTTCATAAACCGCCGTAAAGAAATAAAGAGAAGAATAACAAAGCGCAGTAAACGGTAAAATTGCTTGCACTATAAAACAGTGTGTTCATAATTAAGATAATACATTAAAATAATATGGTAAGACTCGCCAATTTGCAATATCAAGCAGCAAAACGAGCGGTTTTGTACAGCTAAAAATAGCTGGAAGCGGATGACACCGGAAGCCAGACACATTAAATTTACAAATGGCCGCGCCCGCTATAACGGTAAAAATAAGGTGGATAGAGTAAGCTGATACCATAATGCAATTCTGCGGCCTGTATTAGATTGTGCAACCTGAGTTGAAGACATCTTATGACGGTTTGTAGATCCTGGGTTGTGCAATCTAATCCAGTCTAATCCGTTAATTATTCAATGCAGTTGTGTAGGTTCATCTTTTCTAAGGGCGTGTTCTGTGTTGTATAAAGTATCCAATCGTCATACTTATGTAAAAGTAAATATAGGCTACATTGACTTAAGTAAATTAAAGTAGCTCATTGGAAAAATACCTAACTGACAACTGAAAAACTGTTGGGTTGGAGTCTGTGTTATGCAGAATATGTAAGAGTTAATGTGATATTTTACACAAAAATGTTAAAATTATCATCATTTCCTTTTCCTCATGTTGTTCCAAATCTGTATGAAATTCTTCTTCTGCAGATCATAAATTAATCTTTTGGTTAATCAGTGTTTATTCTTAACCCTCTATGGTACCATGTTGCCTCTAGGCAACACAACATATTTTTGTTTTTTTAAATAAAATGAAACACCCATTTAATTGATCAATGCTATCTCAGGGAAGTAGAAGTCAAATACTAACAAATGAAAATACAAAAAAGTGGTCACATGACCTACAGGGGTCCATTTGAAGTGCGTTCGACTTCGAGTTCGCAGAATGATCGGTGTATGACATCAAAGTGGCGCGAATACTCGTGGTACTTTGATGTCATGCACCGATCGTTCTGTGCAGCGCCGCTTCAAGTCAAACACACCTCATGGTTCCACTTTCAGGACATGTGCACATGTCACATGACTCCATATTTTGTCCAATGAAAAGTGCATTTTCATCAATTTTCATACATATAATTGCCTACAAAAAATCTGAGTCGCCTTCATTGGAAAGTAAAGAAGTATTTTCAAAAACTTTACATAATATTTCATCAAATGTATCATGGGTAATTACAAAAAAACTGCATGTTGCCGTATAACATTTTACCGTACTGGAATCGCATAAGCCCATGCAGGCATACTAGGTTAGAATACAAGTATATGATATTTGTAAGGAAAAGAGTTAGAATTATCTAAATGTATTTTGCATGATTTTGTAATGCACTTGTAAGAATAGTAATTCTCATTCTATATCTGCACATATTATGATTTTTCTGTTGAGAGGAATTGCTTCCTCACCTTTCACAAGCAATGAGGTGTCATTAGTGAAGAAGGAGATTTTGCATGCATGTGCTTGTGTGTGTATGTACATGCTTATAAGGATAAAGTGCATATTAGTATAAGGTTATGATGATTTTTCGTTTTTTACTTTGAAACAACACTGATTATATTGTTTTGATATGATAACAGATATGATAGTTTAGTTATACTTGTGATCCACAATGGTACAATGTTGCCTGAGAGCAACAGATGGATATGAAATGTTACTTTTTATTAAATGTGAGATTTGCAAAACATTAAAAAGTAGATAAATTTGTTTGTTCAAGTGTTTGGTTAAAGAAATTGATGTTTTCAATAAATATATTTCTTTTTTCTGCATGAAAATTCTAAATGTTTAAATTTGTTGCCTTGAGGCAACAAACTTAAAAAAAATAAAATAAATACATAAAAACAATGAAAATGTTTATTGATATGGTTATAAGCAGGAAAAACATCACAAATAATTTTCTCCTCATTGATATCATATTTCATACCATAGAGGGTTAAGTGTACTTTTGTTCATTGTTAGATAATGTTTTTTTTTTTTTTAATAATGCTACATCACTTTATTTCAATATAAAATTATTCATTTTTATATTTAAATTAACCAATGAATTAATATCTGACAATGATGCCTAATGTGTTAGAGTCATGAACTCCTTTAAGAAAAATTGACATTATAGATCTAGGGCTCCTCCAGCTTCCCACCCACCCATCTTGCCTTACTTCCAGCTTCACATGGTCCCATGGGGGTCCCTGACACTAAACCACCCAGTGCTAATCTAAAGTATAAGGTCCCCTGTAACACTAGAGTGTTCACGTGAAACCAGGTATACAAGGAACCATCGCTCATGAAGAGCTCATACATTTACTCTCAAGTAAAATATTAATTTCCAAAGCCCAATGAAGTGTTTGTGCTGTTACTGTACATCTCTGGTTGTATTGACTGCTCCCTAAAGACATTTACTCACCGCCCAATCCAATTCCAAGCACAATAATGAGGGTGAGCAGGACACAGGCCCCGATCAGTATCTCCATCCTTCGCGCAAACAGTCTTCCCCTAAGTGTTTTGTCCTCTTGATATCAGTTCAATGAGATGATAGGATGCATGAGATGAGAGAGATTCATATTCATATATTTAGCAGACACTTGATACATTTTATTGATGCGTACTTGTTGATGTTTGCACCATGTGGTACTAGTTGAGCTACAGAACCATACCGAATCTCTTTGTATTTTACTCTCTAGTGCAAATGCTTGACAGCAACAAACTTAAACAATTTGTGTTGATATATCGTGACAAAAATATTTTGGGTAAGTATGGATTAATGCTTCTGACAGCATTTTTGAAGGATCATGTAAAATTATGATATTATGAATGTAATTATAAGCCATACAGCCATAAACTGTGCTGATGTTGCTTGTTTGTCAAGTCAATATCAGGAGAAAACTATGTACAATGTGAGTACACATTTTGGTGGTGTATATTGTTACCTGTAACAAAGGGCTGGACTTTGGTAACTGGCTTTGAAAGGGTGGGCTGGGCTGAGGGGTTTTCTGTGAGAGGGTCTTTTGTTGGTTTGACAGTGCTGTCATCTGGTGCAGGACTGGCACTTGAACTGTCCAGTGGACTGGCCTTGAGCAGGGTTGGGGTATCCACAGAAGGAATGTCCTCCTCGGTTAAAGAGACCACCTCTATTTTCTCAGGATATTTCTGATCGGTTGTTCCCTGTGTGGAAGCATGAAGACTCAAAAGTATTACATATACATATTTTTCTTAGATGCTATTTCATTTTATTCTACTGATTAAAAAAAATCTGTAAAAATAGGGCGCAATGCCCTATTTTTAATTAACATTAAGGAATTAGCTTTTTACAGGTGTATACCCATATTTTGAACTTTGCACTGCATCGTGTTGTATTTTTATGGTTAACGGAAATGTCAGTAAAATTTATGGATAATGTCCTTGCAAATTTTTATTTTAAACAGTTTAACTGTTGTTTTATCATTTAAATACAATTATATTTATTTATATTTTGAAATAGCTTTTATTTTTATACTTTTGGTTTGGTCATTTTGTTATGTGCCTTTGTCATTTTTATGTTTTTTTTTTTATTTCTATTTATTTTTATTTTAGTTTTAGTTTTAGTAATATTAGCACTTCAACTTATGTTTATTTTCATTTAGTTGCCAAGACAACATTTCTATTTTTTTTTAAGTTTAATGTTTTAATCTAATATTTAAATTAAATTTTATTGCAGCTTTAATTCAATTAACTGAGTAAATAGTATTGTAAATGGTTCTCAACTAGTAGGTTGAGAAAAAAATGTTAACGCTAATACTAAAATGCTAACTTTTAAAAGGAAGAAGAAAATGCTTTCCATATGTTTTGTCGTTGATGTCAACATTTACAGTATTTTGAAATAAATTCATCATAATTCAACAAATCAGAAACAATTCATCGTGATCAAGGGTGAGATTTCAGAATAATACTACACTGTAAAACTATTTTTCAAAGTTGTAAAAAAAGGTAATTGGAGTACATTTTACAAGAAAATACTATTTCAGTTTTTTACTTCTAAATGTCATGTTTAATGTGTTTATTACTGTTTCTTTGTGAAATTTACTAGCAATTCAACAGCTGACTGAAAACGTAAATCCTACACCATTTTTTCAGTCCATATGGCCGATAGGATGATTACAGCCTCATTGTTACATGTAAAAACATAAATTAGTTGCTCTGTGGTCTTACCTGACCATCTGTTTGTGTTGTGTCTCTACAGGGAATAGATCCTCCATTTATATCAGCCCCAACATCTACACCTGCTGTGGACTCCAGCTCCTCTGGATTAGCCATGACTTACTTCATATACTCATCTTAACAGCACTCAAACATATACAGTTGATTTCAGATTTGACTGGGGAAAGACAGCAGAAGAAATAAGGAGTAAGGAAAGTAGATTGTAATATAGCACATTATGAAACAAACAAACAAAAACAACAACAACACACAAATGTTCAACATATCTAATTTACCTAATAACAGAGTTATAAAGTCCATGTTGTCTGATTAGCTTCAAACTTGGTCTTTCTGTTGATCTGTTCATTTTGGGTCTCCTCTGGTCTTCTTAACTCTCACTATTACATACCGAGACAGAGTCTTAGTGGTCAAGAGGGACATCTGATCGGTTTGAGTGCTGAGAAGTCGTGTCATCGCGATAGGGGATCAGATGGCCCAATGTCTCCCTCAATACAGCTCACCTTACAGAGATACCTGATCAAATGCAGAGGTGAATGGAGGGGCTTTAAAAATAGGAGACAGATATGAAGATATATGAAAAATAGACTTTAGAACGATGAAATGAAATAAAAATTGACATGGAACTGGCCGTGACTGTTAGACATTAGGGCCATTTGGCCAATACAAAGTCCAGGAAAAGCATAGATTAGTAAACGAAAGATGGGGTTAGTCTGGGTTTATTTTCAGCATTTGTTTATGGTAAATGACTGCATTTACATAAATACACAATTTTGCTAATAGACAAACAAAACCTTTTTAGGAAGTTTAACACAGTTTGAAGGCCTTAGTTTGAATAATTAGACAGTTTGAGAGAGAAATTTGTAGTTTGAAGGTTACATAAACCTTGTGTCCATTAACTGCTTTGATAGTTTGAAGAAGGAAGGAATGAAGGCCTTTGTGACGTGAAGCAGGGCAGGCTGAGAGCTGTTGGAGGGGAATGAGGCCACTGGAGACAGTGCTAATGAGCAAAACCTGTGCAAACACACCTGACTCAAGACCTGTGTGTCGCAGGTGTTTCTCATTAACACTGGCACCACCGGCCTCGCTCCTCTCCCACGGAGCCAACATAATAAGGAGATGTATACACAACAACATTTTCAACTAAAAATGGAAAACATTTTATGCGTTTTGGCCATTCATTTACAGGACAATGGCTTTTTTGGGACCTGAAAACACAAACTTTTGAAAACTATACCATTTTTGTTTCTGTGTAAATTACAAAAACACAAATTTGTGAAAACGGTGACATCATGCAGATGCGTATTAATTATTTATGTAGTGTTTCTTTACAAAGTGACAGCACCAACTACTGGCCTGACATGCATAATACAGCATTTTTAGTAGTTTTTAGTAGTTTTTGTGGAACAGGATCGTTTTAACAGTGTTGTCACCTGTATGCAAAAACTTTTAAAAAATGCAGCGAAAAAAACGGTTTTAGTATATTGTTGATGTGTAAACATACCCTAAGATGGTACTTGAATTGGTATATTAATAATGATTATGCTTGTAGGGGGAGTAAGAATATGCTTGTTGCTAGCTGCTATGTACAGCCATGTACGTTTCGTGACATATTCAACGTGAAATATCCACTGAGTGGCACTAAAAGAGTGTTCATTTTTTTCCCCCACAACAGATAAACATACATATGGTATGTTTTATGTGACGTTGGTTTTGTGGGCATCACTGCAGTTCTGACTTGAAATGTCCGTTGAGTGGCGCTATAAGTCTAATGCTCCGTGACGTTTTAAAATAACGTACCATCTGCACTACATCTAAACCTACTTGATAGTATGAACAAAAGTGAATGTGACGTAAAATCGCAAGCATGCTGTTTTAGCTTGTTTTTCAATCGCTCATCTTTCAGCATGAGTCATGTTTTTGAGGGGATTCATACCCAAGGATTCCACATCCTAAGTCCAATTCTGTGCCGACTCTGCCGAGTAAGCTATTGATCAAGCTTGTTATGTTCAGAAAGCGAAACATATGGAGCTGTAATCATAACTGTGTACGAAAACGATTTCAAGTGCTCAATGTTTTCCTGCCTCTAGTGTTCATTTCTGTTGGAAACTGCAGTGATATGTACTTATTGGTACGTATTTCGTGTCTTGCGAAAAAGTTCCCAGAGGTATGTTTTCGTCATGAGACCAGGTTGGCTTGTTTTCTGTCAGGTAGTGTTTCTGGAGCTGTTGACATTGGAGAGCTCTGTAGAAGACTAAACAGGATGTTTGTCCACCTATTACTTGTTGTGTCTTAAGGCCCGTTCACACCAAGGACAATAACGATAAAGATATAGTTCTAAAAACCGTTCTCAGTATTAAAGAATAGCAGAGTCCACACCACAGCCAAAATGATAAAGGCACATAGAATTGATATCGTTGAAATCACTTTCAGAACGATTTTTTCCAGCTGATGAACGATAAAAACATTGACACCCAATCAGAATCCATCTTGTTATCACGAGCTAGAGAATTTAAAGCGATGAGCATGCATTTAGAATAAACAGACAATATTGTCTGCTGGTGCAGACGCTAATATAGTTATCCTAGTTATCATTCTTGGTGTGAACAGGCCTTTATTCAGGAGTCAATTCAGCCTTTAATGATTTATTTATTTATTTATTTAATTTTTGTTTGCAAATTGCAACAGGCACTGTTATTCAGCATGTTCATCTTTATTTGGAGTTCACAGTTTTCAGATGGATCAGATTTATTTCATACGATGAGATGAAATATAGCAGCTGAGAATCTGCTAAGGCCTTGACATGCACTACATCAGGGATCACCAACCCTGCTCCTGGAGAGCTACCATCCTGCAGATTTCAGTTCCAACCCTGCTCCAACACACCTGTCTGAAATTAACAAGTAGCCTTGAAGACCTTGATTAGCTGGTTCAGGTGTGTTTAATTGGGTTGGAGCTGAAATCTGTAGGACGGTAGCTCTCCAGGAGCAGGGTTGGTGACCCCTGCACTACATAGTAGTAAAATTATACATATCAAAATTATGCAGGACAAAATGGTTCACAGAAAATCCTGAAGTCTAGTTTTGTTATTGTTAACTAAAAACTATTATAAGTCATTTTAGTCATTGAAAAGCTGATATAAAATATAAATAATAGATGAAAAGGTAAATAAAAAAAAAGTATATGAAAATTAGAAATGTTGCCTGTTGCCTAAGTTGACAGTTTGACAATTTAAGTTGAAAGACTAAAATAACTAAATATAAATATTAAAAAAATGAAAAATAATGACATTATAAAAAACAGATAATTAGAAATATCAATAAATATAATATTAGTATATAAATAATATTAAAATAACACTGGTATGTATTTAGATCTCATTTACAATCACACACATTAGAGACAAATAAATAAATAAATATGTACATATTTACACATTCATTATACACACAAATTGTGAAAATATCAAATACAGATTAAAATGTCACATTCATAGGTAATTTATCAATTTAAACATTTAAAATAAATAAAAATACAGTGAGTAGTTCTGGTTAATCTGAGAGACAAAATGTGCAGTATGTCAAAAATAAGCGATAGATGTGCATTATTCACAGACTACTTTCACTCCTCATCAGAGTTCTGTGACATTTCAAGCTTGAAGCAACATTTTGAAATAGCCCTTGTTGACAGAATATGGTTAACCCGTTTAGAAATGAGTTCAAACCTCATGCCATCAACCACCTAGACTGCTGTTTACAAAGTCTATATTGAAACTGTCACAGGGGTGTTTTCTCATCTCTTTCCATTCATGAGTTTACAGCACCGACTGAATATTTCATGTCTAAATGTTGATACTGCATGTAGTAGCTTGAAAACTTGAAAGGAATAATGTGTTAGTTTAATGAGATAAGGGTTTGCGAGGAAGGAAATGTGTGCATGTCTGGTGGCGGCCCACCCTCTTGCCTTTCTTCAGTTGCCCTTTCTGGGATAAAGCCAGGAAAAATCCAGTGTTTAGGGAGGAGTATGTGTTGTAATGGTTTTCCTCCATACGCTCTTTAAACAGGCATTCATTTGAGAACAACTTCTACAACAAAGAAGAGATATAATGTTAATTTACACATTCGCACATGTGCAATTATTTCAGTATGCACTTGATAAGAGTAGTGATTGCTTTTCAAATAGCCGAAATTACTATTATTTCACAAAAGCCTAATCATTAACCCTATAAAGCTTACTGTGTCACATTTCATACATCAATTTCTAAGGCATCTAAATTATAGACATCAAATCTTTGCTGAAAAACATCTTGCACACAATCTACCACATGCCATCTGTTGGCTGATTGATACTTTTTAGCAAGTAAAAGGCCTTGTGTTGTAATTGTAAACGTCCACCAGGTCATAGTTCATGTAACTCTTTGCTGTCTCTTTACTGTTTTTTTTTTTTATAAATTAAACATGAGAATAACTTTTATATTGTTAGTAATATTTCAAAATGAACATTTACTGGACTGAAGCAACTTTACTTGATTATCCATATATTGTTTTTTAGAAAAATCTAGTTAATATCTGTGTATCTGATATGATACATCAAGCTTATGATGAATGTTTTTTATTCATCTTTCAATCATCATTGTCTTGCATTGCATTATATGTTTTGCCCTGAAATATTATCTTACTAAGACATATTATTGGGAGATGCAGAGTGACAACTGATATTATACGCATTTTGTGTGCTGTCAGTAGTCTCTTGGAGGGTTTAGCAAGGTAATGCACATGACAATGTTAATGTGTATGGCCTTGGTGGAATAGATCTGCTATGCTGCTGTGGCAGAGCAAGTACCGAGACTTGCTACTGCCAGTACATCCACAACATGCTGCTGTGAGCATGTAAGAAATACTGCTGCTGCTGCACATAAAAAAATCTATGAAATAACTCCCATATACAGCATACATGAATCACCCTGTAGCAGATCAAGACAGGTGGAGCTGGGGAATGTGGAGGGTTTCTGAGGTGCGATGCAACTGCTACAGCAGCCGTATTTGAATGTTAAGCAGCAAGTTCATTGGCTGCTGATACAAAAAGGACCAATTAGCTGCGCCATGTGATGATGTCATTATGTCATATATATATATATATATATATATATATATATATATCTCAGTTTGGGCCTCCATACCATTCTACATAAGCCATAAAAGCCTGATGTATCAAATATGACACAGAACACACATTCAGACATATTAAGAAAATGTTCTTTTATATTTTGTCTAATGGTTCAATACATTAAAAACATTTGATTTTTTGGACTGTTTTCATATATCAGGCTTTACAGAGTTAAAAGTGATTCTGAGAAATTTGATGTTTTGCCATTGAGTTTCATATGTATTGTGTAACGGATGACCTTTTCTCACCATTCCATGTGCATTTCCTTCCTGATTCATGCACAAATATCTTTCACTCTTCACACCACGGATACCCACTATGCCCGGCCTGACAGCAAACACCCTCAGCAAGGCTTAAAAACAAAAAGAGGACAACGAAAATCTCATTTAATAGAACCCTGTTGAAAAAACCAGCATATGCTGTTTAGGTATGTTTTTAAGCATGGCTGCTGGTTTAAGCTGGTCCTTAGCTGGTCATGAGCTGGTTTAAGCTGGTCATGTGCTGTCCTAAGCTAGTCCTGAGCAGGAGCTAGTTGCTTAGGACCAGCTTAGAACCAGCACATGACCAGCTAAGGACCATCTTAAACCAGCTCAAACCAGCAGCCATGCTACCTAACCAGCATATGCTGGTTTTTTCAACAGGGAAATGAAAGAAATGGCAACAATATAAAGAAGATAAATCTGTGTGTAGACAATTCTGACGGTTTAATATGTGTGAATGTGTTACTGAGATATTTTTCTCTGTATTAATGAAGGTTAGGTAAATAAATCATACTGTACTCAGAAGGCTCGTGAACGCCCCACACACTGCCATTCATCACAATCTGTAGGTGGAAACCAATCCCAACACGGCAATACAGGAGCTGATGTCGAGCTGGATTAGACTCCCCTTCGGCTGCTGAGATATTCAGAGAGCAAAAATAATTACATCTACTGTAAATGTTGAACTATAAAATGTCCAGTTAGATGGTAAGATTTTGTTAAAAAGGGGGACTGCATCTGAAATCGCATACTAGCCAACTATATAGAAAAACAGTGTGTGAACAGAGTAGTATGTGTTTTATGATCCCATGAAGCCATAGGAGTGGATTTGTGAATGACAGTGAAGCAACACAACTGTTTGGTCACATGACAATGACAACATGGCAGATGTAGCATTTATGTTCTCACTGGTTATAGTATTGTATTGACCTAAATATATTTATGATCAACGGTTACTAACAAACTGGTAATATTTACCTACATGTTTTTTTGTACAAATAACTCCCCTGCTAACACACACAGCTCTCATCTTGGTTTTGCTATTATCAAAAAGTTATCAACATGCGTCACAGATCTGTCCTTGTGTCTTTGATTACTGACAAGACCTGATGCATACTGCATACTAAAGCTCAGATCCTGTGTGTGAAAGTCTGTATGTGTGATCACAGCCACCACACTCAACACATATCATTGGTCTCAGTATTAATACTTGTCAGTGTTTTTTTTCATTGAACGTCATGCATGTAAGTGACCAAATGAACTTTAAAACAAAATGTCTTGGTATGTTCAGAATGGCATACTACCATACTGCTCTTAATAATTCTGATTATGTATCACATTCAGAATATGAGAATTTATGTATGCATTTTATAATTGGATGACCTACTGTGACTTTTTGCAAATGTGCAACAACGCAGTATATGGTCTCAAACTGTTTCCTGTTTCAATTTTACATCACCTACGTCATTCTGTTTTTAAGCAACAGATGTTGTTATGTATATACAGTCTAGTAGACAGGCAGCTGTCATTCGTTCAGCTGTCAAACAACATGTCATCTGTGCAGCTCTGTGTTAAAGGTTATTGTCACAAAAGGTATGATAATGATGGCCTACTAATAGTCTGCTAATAGTATAAAAAATTAATCAAGTACTGCGATGTTTGCCAAATCCACTTACACACATTATTTATAACACAAAATAATGTCATGTGACACACAGAAATATCCACTGCAGTCTTTTTGACAGCAAGGCCTCATGAGTTTATTCAAAGGCTCCATGACTTTTCCATTTGTTTGTGATTTGATGGATAATGACTAATGTTAAGGATTTTAAAATATATTCTGTAGACTAGTAAACTATTTTAGAGCTTGGCATAACTATAAAAATGTATATCCAATTTTTTAAATTAATTAATGTAACCTTTCCACATTGTTGAGAGGGTGAATTTAAACAAGAAATGTCATGATTTATTAAATATCATGACTTATTTTTAATCTTTTGTCCTAATTTTATCATTTTAAGTCATTTTATCGGCTGCAGAAGAACCACTGATGTACTATATATTCAGCCAATAATGTATAAAATGCTGTGCTATATTCTGAATACAGTCACAGTAAAAAGACATTAAAGTGCAGCAACTTTTGCTATGACTAAATTCACAAAACAGCATGGCCTTGAGTGCTGTATCACTTTTTAAAATGGTTTATAAGCAATTTAGTCCAAAATCACCATATTTACAATCAGTATAAATACACACTCAGCAAAATGGCAACTTGGTTTTAAAATGCCTCATTTGCATATTTAAACATAGCATTTCAGCAAATTTGCAATGCAGAACAATTGTCTTAATGTGTTGTGATTAATTTGGATTAACATTCCCAGGAATAGTGAAAAAAGGTGTTTTGAATAAACAAGTTGGTACAGATCTGATCTTACCTTTCTCTCTTATCTTTGCATCTCTCATTGAGAGCTGCCACATGTGTCTCAAGCGGATTGCCTGGTCACCTGAGGACTCGGTTTCTTCATCTGTGCAGTTACAGCTTACACAAAATGACAATATAACTGATGTAAAGCATAAAAGTGTCCAGTGGAAATCCATGACAGAAGCATCAGGTCCACAAATAGGCTACTAATATGGCCTCTTGGTGAATTACTTCGACATGCTGTCAGCTCGTGACAACACTGCCTCCTGAAACCGTCTCTGAGGCCCACAGCTGATATATTGAAGCTAAATGAACATAATGTCCTCCACTCAGAGTAAACAGACTTCACAGGGTCAGTGCGCCTCCACTCATCCTATCTCCATCCTTTATGCATACATCATCTGCACTGATACTTCTACTAAACGAACATTCAGAGCCGATGCATAGAGGAAAGAACCCACTCAGATACACTTTTGCGTCTGTGTATATGACGACATAATATAATCTTATCATTTGAGTGATATAGTATCTCTTCGCTCATGCACATTCAAAGGTAATGACACAAGTGAACGTGTAGGAAGTATTTGAATTGTTTGAGGGCCTTAATTTGCTTCCATTTAAGTCATTGATTCATTTGCCTTTATTAACTTGACCTCAAAGCAGTGAGAAATTGTGTTTCTGTTCACTTACAACTAATAATGCACTACTACTAATAGTACAACTAACCTACTGTTATTGATAACGTAAAAATTCCTGCTAGTATTGTATATATTTCACTGTTCAGCAAAGGTTAACATGGAGATAACTGTCTCAAGTGTATGAACAATTGGAAGCTCGTTTCCATAAAAAAAGTAAAAAATGTAATTGTGAATTTTTTTCCAGAATTCTTATTTTTCTCGTAATTTCAGAACAGTTTTTTCTCATAGAGAAAAGTTAAAATTATTATAATTTTTGTCTTGCAATTCTAAGTTGATATGCTGCTATTCTGATATATTGATATGCTCTGAATTCTGAGTGTACATCTTGCAACACTGACTTCGTTTCTTGCGAATTGCAAGTTTACATCTTGCAAGTCTAACTTTCTATCTTACATGTCTCCCAATAGCAAGTTTTTTTCTCTGAATTACAAGATATAAATCTGCGAGATATAAACTTCAACACTGACCGCATTGGAACCTGGGAACACATTTCTGAGGCCCAGTCCTTACATGGGGGTTTTACGATTAATGTGTGATGTTTCCAGTGAGACAAGAAGAAATTAGATTAAAGTGGTTGATGATAAGTCGGTCAGTTTCTTTGTTTATGAACTGGAGGCCTCAAACAGCAGGGTCTGACGTATGTGCTCTTTGTTCTCTAAAAGCACAAAATGTCTAAATCATTATAAAGAAAATGATATGCCTTATATCTTAGGTTCCCTGAACATTAGCACTGACAATTTGCTTTCATTATGGAAAATGTTTTTTTTTAAGTCTTAAAAACTTACAAGCAATTTAGCATACCCAGTTGAAAAAAAACAGCATATGCTGGTTAGGTATGTTTTGAAGCATGGCTGCTGGTTTGAGCTGGTTTAAGCTGGTCATGTGCTGGTCATGAGCTGGTTTAAGCTGGTCCTTAGCTAGTCCTAAGCAACTAGCTCCTGCTCAGGACCAGCTTAGGACCAGCACATGACCAGGTTAAACCAGCTCATGACCAGCTAAAGACCAGCTTAAACCAGTTCATGACCAGCTTAAACCAGCAGCCATGCTTCAAAACATACCTAACCAGCATATGCTGTTTTTTTCAACAGTGTAGC
>JAFVLL020005347.1:0-35402 GCA_021397915.2 Tor tambroides | reverse complement strand
AAAATGAATTTAAACAATTGCAGTATCAGGCTGCAACATAAAAAAATTGAAAAAATTTAAGGGGGTCTGAATACTTTCCGTACCCACTGTAAATAACACACACACACACACACACACACACACACACACAAAAATTGTACAATTGATATGCATTTTCATGAGACCCGGCTCAGTTTTCCAGCCAGTATGATATAAGCTTTGAGTAATGTTCTGAGCCATTTCAGATACAAATATTAAAGCTTTTTGTGCCACTAATGCATTGAAAACTGGACACTTGTACACCCTTGTGAAACAGAAGTAAACTTCAAAATAGTATGCTTCTTAGCATACTTTTAAAAAGATTGCTTATTAAGGCAATAATAGACTTACAAAAGAATAATGACCATAATTTTAATGGTAAAAGACTGTAAATATGCTACAGTAAAAAACTATTAATTGGTTAATGGTAGGTTATGCTACTATATACAGTAAAAAATTGTATTAGACATCACATGTAATTTTACGGTAATATACAGTTTTTGGAAGTGGAAAAAGAATGTATAATTTACAGTGAAAAACTGTAAATTGACATTCCCAGAATTCCCTGTGTTACATTTCACATTTGAATTTTTTTCGTTGAAATAACCATTTCTTCTTAGATTTTTTTTTCTTATCAGTCATGTTCATTAGGGATTTATGTTACATCTTATGTTCAGTTATTTCAGTTTCATTATTTCAGTTTATGTGTGGTACCATGATGGTATTTAGTGTTTGTGTGAAAGACACTGTGCACTGTCTATATATGTTAGTATTTTCCTTCTCAGCTTGTGGAAAAGCTGTTTGTGATGAGCTTTGGTTCATCATGTGACTTACTCATCACCACCTGCTTTTGGTGGTTATCAGTGTTTAACAAAGATACTAAACAGATTTCAGTACTTCAATAGGTTGGTATTTTAACGCTATATCAGTTAATGAAATATGGTTTTTAAATGTAAATTAAGTTAAATCCGTAAAACCTAAAATGTTACTACTATATTTTTTTATGGTAAAATTCTGGCAACCACAGCCAGGTTTTTACTGTATATTTTATGGATTTTTTTTTTACAGTGTACTTATGTAAAGATTAAATGTAATGTTTTCAGACCCTTAGCTGCATGTTAATTGGAATTAAATGAAAATGTATTATTGTTTCAATTTGTTTAAAATGCAATTATCTTCTTACAAAATGCAATTAGTTCTTTTTGGACCCACTTCAGTAGGACTTAATAATTACTTTTATTGTCTTTGAAATAGTACTGCCAAATGTACTAACAAGCATTTATAGTAAACTAATAAATATTTTAATGTACTTTCTATTTAAAACCTGTCATTTATCTAAAATATTTGTAATTAATTTGTAATTTGTAAAAGCATGTTAAATAAATCAAAATAAAGCACAACAAAAGACTATCAAAACATAATTTAAAATGTACTTTAAATTAGTTCCTAAAACTTTTAATTTGACATTATTACAAAGCACTTTAAAAAAAAAAATGCACATAAGTAAATTAAGGTCACTTGTGTTCATTAAAGGGATAGTTCACCCAAAAATTAAAATTACCCTATGATTTACTCACACTCAAGCCATTCTAGGTGTATATGACGTTCTTCTTTCAGACGAATACAGTCAGTGTTATATTAAAAAAAGTCCTGCCTCTTCCAAACTTTATAATGGCAATGAACGGGAGCCAAGATTTTGAAGCCCAAAAAAGTGCATCCATCCATCATAAAACGTGCTCCACATGGTACCAGGGTGTTGATAAAGGCCTTCAGAAACAACGCGATGCGTTTGTAAGAAAAATATTCCACAAATGTTTTTTTGGACCTGTAAGCAACCACTCGAAACATACTAGCAATTGCATCGCAATGCTATAAAAACCTCCAAAAAGCTGCATAGCAATGTCCCCGCAACCACCCACAACACCTTAGCATTACATTTTCTCCAGAATCTTTAATATCTAAAAATTATCAGTGATATTAGCTTTTTTCCCCCTTTAATTCTGCCAAACTAAACCCAGGAGACAACTGTCAAATTAATAAGTAAACAGGAATCATATCACTGAGCAGCGCATGAATCGTTGGCAGGTAAAAATAATCCGCTTCCTCCCAGTTCAAACCGACGAGAGGAAGTAGGAGTCAGACTTCATGAGGAGCATCGTTCACGGATAATACACAAAGTCTCAACGGATATTCAGCCGAGGCTTTGGCAGCATGCCAGTCCGCCAATGTTCAGTAGCCTGCAGGTTCAAGGAGTGCAGAAGCCAGGAAGTGTTGAAGGTGTGCAGTCGGTGTCAATCCCAGAATGCATATTTAGCCCTATAGGGCTCTGGTGCAGTTGCCGTAATGCAGCGTTAGACTTTGATCTGCACGCTGCGCTGGTGAACGATCTCAGCGGGGCATATCCACTGCCTGTGAGCTTTATACATTTGCTTCCATGCAATGATCCATTTTGTATCAACACTCCAGGCTATTATAGTGCATGTCTATATGTCTACATAGGGCAACAAGCTTCCGGCTGTGGAAGTCAGAATGCATACAAATATCTTGAGCACTCGTTGAACTTTGAAACCCTCGGGGAGGATTGTGTGTTAACTCTCTTTAACCAACAGTGTGCCTTGTCAACGTATGCATGCAGACAGCTTGCTCAAACAGACGATTTTAGATGTGGCAGCTGACCTATGCATGCATTTCCTGCTGACTCTTTTACTGTATACCTCCATTTTTCTCTCTCGCCTCCCTCCAAATGTTAAGTAAGTGTTTGCAGTTGGCGTTGTGTCTTATATAAGTTTGTACAGAGGCCAGCATATTTGTTGTGAAACACGAAGGTGGCCCCTTGCAGAGTGTGGCGTGTGTTCAGCCGAGCTTGAATGTCAGGACACTTTACTGTGGTGGGTGGTGTTACACAACTTTTTTTTCTAAAGCATATCTTTCAGCATTAACACAGGGCAATCAGCTGTTTAATCTACAGTGTTTAGTATTATTTATATACACTATTATAGTATTTACTGATATTTTTATATATTTTCATTTTAATATGTGACCCTGGATCACAAAACCAGTCATAAGGGTCAATTTTTTGAAACTGAGATTTATACATCATCTGAAAGCTGAATAAATAAGCTTTCCATTGATGTATGGTTTGTTAGGATAGGACAGAATACTGAGAAAATCGCCTTTAAAGTTCTTAGCTATGCATATTACTAATCAAAAATTAAGTTTTGATATATTTACAGTAGGAAATTTACAAAATATCTTCATGGAACATAATCTTTACTTAATATCCTAATGATTTTTTGGCATAAAAGAAAAATCAATCATTTTGGCCCATACAATTTTTGGCTATTGCTACAAATATACCCGTGCAACATAAGACTGGTTTTGTGGTCCAGAGTCACATATATTCAGTTTACACTTTAATTTCAGAATTTTTTTTTTTTTTTTTTTTAATATTTCTGTTTATCTTAAATTTATTTTTATTTATTTATTTTATTTTATTTTTTTCATTTACTAATAGCACTTCAGTTAAGCTTATTTTATTTCAGTTAGTTGCAAGGCAACCATGGGATAATTTTATTTATTTTTTTATTTTTTTTATTTTTTTTACTTTACACTCTTTCATTATGTTGATAATATAATTGCATATAAATATACATAAAATTAATACATTTTTCATTATAAATGTATTTGTTTTAGTATATTTATGAGAAGCGTTTTCACTGAGATAAATTTACATTTTTCAATTCAACTTTTCCCTCATACTGTTCTTAAATAATATAATTTACAATTAATATATACTTTTGATTTATTTTTCAGATTTCATATTCATTTTCATCATAGATAAATGTAAGTAAAAATTTCTATTTAGCTTAAATTTATTTAATTTTTAGTTTTAGTAATTTCAGCACTTCAAATAAAACATATTTCAGTTAGTTCCAAGTCAACATTTTTTTTTTTTTAGGTTTAAGTTTTTCATCTAATATTTATATTTTATTTAATCTTTATTTCAATTTACAGCCTTGCTCCATCCCAATTTGTCCCAAATAGTATTCAAAATTAGAATAAGTGTGTCTCAAATTGTAGTATGATGAAATGAGTATTCCGGTAGAAATTCGAAGTGCAGATCCGTGCACACTCTAATATTGCCCACAATCCATTTCATGTTGGACGAGGATTTGATTGGAACTACAAACATGAATAAAAATTGTGAAAAAACTACAAACATGGCGGATATGCAAGACCAACAAACGGGTAGAGAAAGGGGTTTGAGTGATAAATAATCAAAAAGGCCTATCTAACCTGAAGAAAAAATATGTATTTAATGTTATCTGCATTATATTTCATCTGCAACAACATTGTGAAGTTTTAAAATAAGTTTGGTTTTTAACTTTTAAATGCATCATGCAAACACATGAGCAGAGTTCTTGGCATGATAGACCCGTGATTGACAGATCAACATGCCTCTTCATTTCTCTCCAATACGGTAGGAAATGAAATGAAATGAAATGCGGATCATGTTAACTGTGACAAGATGATTGACAGTGCAGTTTAAACACTGACAGAATGCACGTAACTAGCAACAGAGCGTCCGTTAAAGACATAATTATGACAAAGTAGTATGTCCCAAAGCTTGCCTACTATTATTTCATAATGTTCATCTTCTGGGAAAATGGATCAGAAGCTGTGATGACATCATCCTGTACTAGTTAGATTTCTGTCCAATCATATTCTTTTTATTTACAGGTATTTACAAGTAGGAATTCTGTATGAAACCAGAGTTGCCATGGGAAGAAGTGGGTTGATATGAAATATGGTGGCACACACATCTGTTTTGAATGCCATGAAAGATTTCACTAAGTTTCACTAGGTAGTTAATCATTATAATAGTATAGTCTTCATTTCTGTGCTGCATTTCAATAATTTTTGAGTGATATGAACATGTCGATCATTTACCAAGGTTTGTTTTGTGCAATAGTTTAGCGCTGTCAAAATTAGCGTTAACGTATGCAATTCACTTTTCCACTTTAACAGTGTTAAAAATATTTAACGCATTTAATGCAGGGGTGGAGACTAGGGTTGGCTACCCCACTCACAACTGCTCCTTGTCTCTTTTTTTATTGAAAAGAATTGCGTTTATTTAGACGCAGAACGTCTTTACGACCACATCAAATGGGTGACTTTGCAGAAGCACACTCCACTTCACCTCAGCACCAGGCGCTAGTCAAATGAGCGCAGAAACGGTGACGAGGAGCTTCAGTAACAACAGTGAACTGAGGTCAGATGAGATGTTGTCAGGTCATATGTCAAAATGTAAAAAATTATTTTCCACTCCTGTCTGCCATTATACTGTGCTTGTAACATGTACTATTCAATTGCACGCAAAAATGCGCTGATGCGCTGTATATCATTTCATATTAAAGCACAATAATATATAAGAGGCTGTAAGAAAATACGATGCGTGTCACCTCCGCATCATGTTTAGCAGTGGCAGCTCTTAACGTAATAGCAGCCAAAAACCTAATAACCCAGCTGATGTCTGTATGAATTTAATGTTTGATAACTTAATTCAATTTCTGTATATTTACTTGCTGAAGGGCACAGGTAGCTAAATTTGACATTTATTATAATGGGTTTATGTGAAGATTGTTTTAAGTTAAATTGAAAGTTTTTTTTTTTTTAAGTCTAATAAATGTTAAAATTGAAAGCTCTTATTTATACTGTAATGTTGAATGGCTATAGTCAATGGTTAAATATTAGGGGGAAAAAATCTATTTCATAGAGACATCAGTATTGGTAACAGTGATTGGTATCACTTGCCTTAAGTCATAAAAAGATGCCAGAAAAATCTGAGATTAATTAATAATATTTTTTAAACGATTGACGGCACTAGTTTTGTAAGATACTATGCCTGATACTTCATACTGGCTTGATTTCATGACAACAAATGCCCAGCTGAGCTTTTCAGGTGCACATAAAGGCCGCATAGAGCCTACTGGTAAATTTTTGAAAAAAGGACAAATCCTTTGATATTTCCTGCCCAAACTTCCCGTCTCAACAGGAAATACTTCAACACAAAAAAGACAACTGCGCTCGTTGAGAAATTGAATGGGTCTTTAAGGCCCTACCATTTTTTAATTCCCTCATGCTTGGAAAACATGTGTCTATAATTTTCCAACAACTGTTTCGTTCGCCTCAGCTGGTGTGACCTGAGTTTGTGTTCAGCGGTGACTAATAACACGACCCTAATAACATGCCTGACACGGTGGCTTTTTTGAAGAGCTGTATTCATCGTACGCCTTCCTGAGTCGCAGCAGGGTAATCAACCAATGGCCCACAAGGTTAACACTCTTTTGTTTGTGTTTGTGTGCACGTGGGAGTGTGTTTGCGAGCGAAAACCGAGAGGTAGATGGAAAAAAAGATCATCCTCAAATTCCCCTGCAAGGACATCAGAAAGCTTTCAGTGAATGTGCAAGATGGAGGTTATTGGGTTTAGGCAGTTAGTGTTCTAACAGCAGCCCTGGTTTCCTCCCCTGTGGTTGCGATGAGTTCAGTGAGTTGGTATGGAGGCTGGCACAAAGGGTTTTTCCACATGGTTTCACAGTGTGCCAGTCCATGTGCCCTTCGGTCATTGTGGTATTTCGGGTGTTTGTTTTACTAGAACACACTCATTTTCATGCCTTGCACCCTGACCGCTTTATGTTTGCCAGGTGTGCACATACACGTGCACCAACTTGACTTGGATATTCACCCAATGCAGTGTCATACAAATGAGTTGTGTGTGTCTCACATTAACTGAATGGTATGGCTGGGAAATGATTCCAAAAAGAATCAATTCTTTGATTTTGAGGCACTGGGAATCAAAAATCAATTTCAAAGGGAAGTCTCATTCGATACCACTTCTTTCAGGACATGTAATTTGCATTATACAATATTAAGAAGATCAGGCCCTTTCTCTCGGAACATGCAACACAACTCCTTGCTCAGGCTCTTGTTCTGTCCAGACTTGACTATTGCAATGCTCTCTTGGCAGGTCTTCCAGCCAATTCCATCAAACCTCTACAATTAATCCAAAATGCCGCTGCAAGATTAATCTTTAATGAGCTGAAAAGAACGCACGTCACACCTCTGTTCATCAATTTGCACTGGCTACCAATAGCTGCTCGCATTAAATTCAAGGCATTAATGTTTGCCTACAGAACCACCTCTGGCTCTGCACCCCTTTACCTAAATTCAGTACTTCAGACATGTGCCTCTAGAAGCTTGTGTTCTGCAAGTGAACGACGCATTATTGTGCCATCCCAAAGAGGCACAAAATCACTTTCACAGACTTTTTCATTAACTGTTCCCATCTGGTGGAATGACCTGCCCAACTCAATCCGAGCAGCTGAATCCTTAGCCATCTTCAAGAAACGGCTAAAAACACATCTCTTCCATCTTTATTTGACCCTCTAACTCTAGCATTCTCTATTCTAATTTTATTTTATCTATCTGTCTTCTTTTTATTAAAACACACACACACACACACACACACACATTTGAACCTCTATCAATTGCATATTTTTTTATCTAACTGCTAGCTTTTCTTGCAAAACTAACACTAGCGTTGTTTTTTCTATTCTATCTACTTGTTTCTTATAAAATAACAAAAACAACAACAAAAAAAAAACACTAGGTTTTTTTCCTATATTCTATCTACTCGTTTTCTTTAAAAAAAAAAAGAAGAAAAAAACCTTTCTACGTGTACTGCATTAGGCTAACCAAGTCTTGTAATAGCACTTGCATGTTGTTGCTCTTTTGTTGGTTTTAATTGCTTCTAACGTCCTCATTTGTAAGTCGCTTTGGATAAAAGCGTCTGCTAAATGACTAAACGTAAATGTAATGTAATGTACACACTGCAGCTAAATTCGGTTGTCAGTTCACCTTTAAGCACTAAATCCTATTCTGTATACACAGTTCAGTCATTCACGGAAGTCACAACCGCATTATGAAACTTACTCCCGGAAAACGAAGGTAGTGATAACCAAGAACCGTACTGAACAATTAGTTGTTAATGATGTATTTAAATGTATATCAGTGTTTTTTGTCTTTTCTGTATGTGCGGTGCAAGAAATCACAAGGCAACTTTTGACACATTAGTGTTGCCAGATCTTGCTAGGAAAAAGCAAAGAACAAGCACACAATAAAATTTAATCTTGGAAATAAGCTACATTATCGTGACCTGCACCTGCCTACTTTATTAACTCCATAAAATGGATCGCTTTATTAGCCAAGCCCAAAAACGTTAATAAGCATCGCTTATAATAAGTGAATATGGCAACCCTTCAAGAGTGTGCTCGGCAAAGTAGCCTTCCAAACAAAAACAAAACACAATGGTTCTGTTGACGGTGGTTTAGTTAAAATCGTCAAACATAATGAGTCTTTGGTTGCTGTTATGACTTTGGTTAAAAATAGCAGATACCAAATGTTGGATGCCACAGCCTTGCCATATCTGCCATGGTGTTAATCACCACAGTTTCAATAGTGAGTTCTGTTCCATACACACAAGAAATTATAATTTAGGCAACTCATTTCTGAAACTTTACAGTGTGCACGCGGCCTTAGGCTTGTTCTTTTGTGCCATTGTGTAATGACGTCATTATTCTATATTATCACCAAATCTTGGATTTGTCAACTTGTTTTCTTTCAATTAGCACAGGTTTTTTTTTTTTTTCCCTTCTTAATTTCTTTTTGGAATTGATTGGTCATAGGCCTCATTAATCTGTGCTTAAGCACTTCAGTTTTTGAGATTTGTGGATATATTTTGGCAATATTCACTCAAAAATGGAGGTGCATAAGATCAGATCACCGAAGCCTGAGTTCCTATCAGTTCCAAAAACCCTGTGCAAACAAGTTGATAAAAAGATTCAATCCAAGAATTGGTAATAATATAGAAAACAAGAAATTTATTTGAAATTTTTAAAAGGCCACACATTTTTGACTGGGAACACCACAAGGTAAGACAAAATTATCAAAAATTTATCAAAAATTTGGGAAAGCTGTTATATTCTGAGACCAGTGAGAGTCCATTTTAGTCCAATGTGATTACAACTAGCATTTTCGGTAAAAGAAAATCCCTCTCCAAGTCAAAATGACCAGAACACAACATGAGGGTTAATGAGGTTTGTTGTCACTGTTTCATTCTGTGATCCTGCATGTCAAATAGCATACAACTTACAGATATTGATATCCCCACATCTTCTCCAAGTTTTCTACCATTGTTTTGCAGCTAAAACTTTCAATATAGACACTGATGCACAAAAGTGGATTTGTTCTGGGTGTCTAAACTTTATAGTCTAATAAATGGCATTATTTAGCTTAACAGGGAAACTGTTTTGTTCTGTTGCTCACAATGGAAGGTTTTGAGCACCAATCCATCCTACATGAAGAGATAATAGATGCTGATAATAAACAATAAATGCTAAGGATGTTAAAAGGAAGTTGTGTAGTCACATTAGGTGAACACAATCTATAAAAAAAAGAATCAAAAACAACAGTGAAGAATCGATTCCAAAAATTTCAGAATCAAACAGCCCTACAGCACTGTTTGTGCCAGTCAAGACACAGTAATGTCAGCCATATGTGTGACCTCTTTGGCAAAGGAACACAAACCTGCTGCCATCTGAACAGCACCAGGCTGCTGACTACTGCTAAAGCCCCAGTCAAATCCCAGAATGCTCTGGCCTGAAAAAGCTAACAGGAAAGAACCAATATATCAAAGAAACTGGCAGCGTAATAAGGTGTAACATCTCGGCTTCTCTCCAGCAAACAGGTGCAGGAGTTCTTGGAATCGCACTGGCAGCGACATGCAATGTATCGACTGTAAACAGTCAGCATTTCACAGAAACCCTTTGTAGCAAACGACACTAGCAGGAAAATGTGGCAACTGACACCGTAGCAGAATACATTTTTGCTCATGCACACACTTTGAAGTGACCTTTATATGCTGTGTCACACCAGCGAGGAATAACAAATAGCAGCCTGTGAACCGAGCGCTTCAGCGCTTCCCACCGCCGCAGTACTGGCACCCGCACCATGACCCCGCAGCGGGCCGAGGAGGAGTGGAAAATAACTGTGAGCGTGCTGAGGAACGGGAACACTGTGACTGACAAATGGGTCATTTTCTCGAAGACATCCGCGCACTGATTGGCTAATTGTCTGGGAAGTGTCCTCACATTTGAGTCACCACGCTGTGGGAAATGAGGGATATTTCTTTGTTTCTTAAAGGCAAAATGGGAGTAGGAAATAAAGCCTTGCTAAAGTAGAGATGGAGTCAAGGAAATCTAATTAGGATCATTTAATTAAATTAGTTCTCTTTCCAATAATGTGACTCAAGGGAATGCTGTAGTGTCTCAGAATCACATGGCAATTGTCTCAAATTTATTCCCATCTCTTTGTGTTTCTTGAAATATTTTCACTTCATCTAGGAATGGCTTATTGCCTGATTTCAAAAACGCATCCACTTCGGCGAGTCTTTCAGCTTTGCATGTGGCCAACAAAACTGCACATTCTATGTTGCTCATCTTCTATGTTTTAGCATTAAACCGTGTCCTAATAAGGAGCGATGCGACAAACTGATGAGCAATAAAAACTTAATATCTTCAGTTCACACTGCCAGCAATAGTATATAGAAGTTTAACTCTATATTGTGTTGTAGATTTTTTTTTTTAATCCATTTGAATGTCAACCGTGTGTTTACTTCATTTGGTAAAACCTTCACATTTGGTAAAAACCTTCAGTCATTTAATGTTTTTATTTTTATTTTTTAATTTATTTTTTTTTTAGAATTTTTGTTTATATGGTTAAGCGTTAATGCTAAGTGTAAGGAAAGTCATTAATAATATAAATGTATTAATTTTTTTTTTTGTCAGAGGTGTTATCAACATTAAAAATTTTATTTTAAAAATACAGAAAGTCATAGAAAAGTACTTTCATGGTCAAAGCTCAGCGTAAGAAGAGGCTGTTTAAATATATGTTTTCCACATCATTTTATTAATTTAAATATTTTTTTTTTCATAAGGATCATTTATACGTGTCAATGGTGTTGCATTGTTTAAAGTTTGTGTGATAGATTTTCATTGAAAAAATCATTTTAAGTTATAATATATATATTATAATATATAATATATATCTAATTATAACTTCAACATTTTGTACATCAGAAAATTGACATTTTTTGAAAAGGACCCTGGTGTGAATGGACATTTAATTCAAATTTCTGTTCTAATCACCATTGAGAGATGTTGCAATTTGTCAATAGCTTGATTTCTGTGTCCCCGCCTACATCGAAACCTTATTGGATCAAAATCCTGCTCCTCATGAATATTATAATGCAGATCTAAACCTATAGGGGAGATTGACAGAACAACTGATAAGACAAATCCTTCAAGTTCCACAAAGAAAACCATAAAAAATGTGCTGTTTGAAAAAGCATCTTCACAATATCTTTTAGTTCTACGCTCTACTTATGCAGTGTTGCAGGTGATAATAAGCATGCAAACAGAGAGAAATCATCTTCACTGGTCTGACTGGCTGTGATTGTGTTATGCAATATTTTCACTGTCATTGTGGAAAAATATGTTTCTGTAATCTTGTCATGTTAGCATTTTATCGCTAGCTTTCATCTATAGGCTAACTTCGCAACATAAAGAATGTCTTGATAATAACACAAGAAGGCCTGTGTTGGTCTTGTTCCCAGTTGAGTATATTGCTCTGCTCTCACAGTGACCTCTCACAATTGCTTTTTGCTGCTGGAGAACACACAAATTAGGCTTGGCCCTTTCCAGCAAACTCCGGGTGGAGGCAACAAGATGAGAGAAAGGGCAAAGGAGGAGGCGACGTGTGAGGATGACGGACGGCGAGAAAATTAAAGAAGCAGTACTCCTAATTTCGTGTCATGTGAAGACAGCTCTCTTACCACAGAAACCACAGAATTTGCAGGGATTTGTTGGAAAGTGTCACATTCTTCAAGTACACGACTCAATTTCTTCTCCTTGATCCATTGTCAGGCCCGGCTAATGTGAGCTAGGCAAAATTAATTGTGCTGTGGCTTCAGTATCTCTCTTTCTCATGCCCTCTACAAGCCTTTCCTCTGGAAATTTCCATTCTGCATTTTTTCTGTGGCTTATGGCTAGAAGTTGTTCTGTGACTGGCACACTGGACAAGTCCCGAATCCAAGACATGCCTTAATGTGCCTGCACTGGGATAGAGCAGAATTAAGCTAGTGGCCCGCTAAATGATTTTCCACCGATTTGCAGATGTTAACCTTCTTTACACAAGCGTTCAGAAAACGAAGGGAGGTGGTACACATGACCGTGTCTGCATCCCCACCAACTTAACCATCCTGCCAACTCTCTCTATGGCCTCTGGAAACAACGAATAGCTTGGAATTTCTCTGTGGTTTTTGGCAGTGAACAATAAGTTTCAGGTGTAAATGCGAAATAAAGGTTGTGATTATGTTTTTTTCAGAATTTTTTTTAATACTTAATGTAACAGATGTTGTTTTTTGTAATGCAATAAAATGTTACAGAAACATTGTTATGATTGCCTGTTGTCTTGATTTTGGGTACAACTATTTGTTTGTCCAAACAATGGAAGACAGGGTGTTGAAAACATTAATTTCTGCAAAAAATACACACTTCACTTATTTTTTCTTCTCTTGTAGACAAATCAAAATGCCTCAAATGTTGTAATGTCATTTTGGTATTTTTACTATGTTTTTAAAACATCTCATTCAAAGGCACAATCCAAAATGATACTTCCCACAAACACTGCAGTTTCATCACATTTAGTTTTAATTTTTAAATTGATATATTAATATTTTAGGCAACTTAAAGAAAAAATGTAATCAGGTAAGGACAAAATTTTACCCAATTTCAATTTAATAATAGTAGGAATTATTATTATTATTATATTATTATTATTATTCAAATTATATATATATATATATATATATATATATATATATATATATATATATATATATATACAGTACAGGTCAAAAGTTTGGAAACATTACTATTTGTAATGTTTTTGAAAGAAGTCTCTTCTGCTCATCAAGCCTGCATTTATTTGATCAAAAATACAGAAGAAAAACAGTAATCTTGCAAAATGTTATTACAATATAACATAATGGTTTATGTTTTAATATACTTTAAAATATAATTTATTTCTGTGATTCAAAGCTGAATTTCCATCAGCCATTACTCCAGTCTAAAGTGTCACATGATCCTTCAGAAATCATTCTAATATGCTGATTTATTATCAGTGCTGGAAACTGTTGAGCTGCTTAATATTTTTTTGGAACCTGTGATATTTTTTTCAGGATTCTTTGATGAATAAAAAGTTAAAAAGAAGGGCATTTATTTAAAACAGAAATCTTTTCTACCAATATACACTACCGTTCAAAAGGTTGGGGTCAGTAAATTTTTATTCTTTCTTTTATTGAAAGAAATTAAAACTTTTATTCAGCAAAGATGTGTTAAATTGATAAGAAGTGATAGCAAAGATTTATATTGTTAGAAAAGATTTCTATTTTGAATAAATGCTGTTCTTTTTAATCTTTTATTCATCAAAGAATCCTGAAAAAAAGTATCGCAGTTTCCAAAAAAAATATTTGGCAGCACAACTGTTTCCAACATTGATAATTCTAATAATAAATCAGCATATTAGAATGATTTCTGAAGGATCATGTGACACTTTAGACTGGAGTAATGGCTGATGGAAATTCAGCTTTGAATCACAGAAATAAATTATATTTTAAAGTATATTAAAACAGAAACCATTATGTTATATTGTAATAACATTTTGCAAGATTACTGTTTTTCTTCTGTATTTTTGATCAAATAAATGCAGGCTTGATGAGCAGAAGAGACTTCTTTCAAAAACATTACAAATAGTAATGTTTCCAAACTTTTGACCTGTACTGTATATATATATATATATATATATATATATAAAACACACAAAGTTATCAATTAATAATGCAGTGCTGTTGGAAGCTATGGTATACATCCATAAAATACATTTTTAAATTATTTACACTTAAATTTTTTTTTTTTCACTTCGTTCATACTTCAGGTCAAACAATCAATATAAAAATATACAGAAATCAATAAGTATGGAAAAATCACATCCATGAGAAAAACTATATATTTGTATGTTCACAGCATTCCTAAAAAAATGTATTTTATTTTTTTAATTTTAGGTGTGGTTTCTCATTTTAACATTTTGTGCTTTGCTGGGTCTTTTCATGGTGGCAAGACAAGCAGCTCTTATGTTATTTTCAGAAAATGTAAAAAACTGTGGTATCCTATGTCTTTATGGAGGTGGTAAGAGGGCAGCATATCATGTTCGCATACACTTGCACAGTCCGTTTCTTTCAGTCTCAAGTGACCAACAGCTATTGCCTATAGGATATGAGTCTTCATCACTGAATTGTAGCTAATGGAGTTCATTTGTAAAGCAAGGTGTAGGTAATTCTACCCCAAATTAGTGTGATTTTTCACATCAAATGTAATGTTTCATATTGCGTGACTGGGATCCCTTGCCACTTCAAACCCTTACAAATGTCACAACTCTCTGGCTCTACTTTGTTCTCAGGGTTCCAGGAGGCCGTCTAGAGCTTTCACCAGGAGACTGTGGCTCAGGTCAAGTGCTCTTGAAGCAGAGAGTCACTATTTCACATTTCCCACCAGACAGGCAGCAAGTTTCACCCCTGACCATAGAGAGCATGAATGAATGGAGAGAACAACAGTCTCTGGCATGCCACATTAACAGCAAGGCAATGCAGTATTCATGACTGTAATACCCAGAACATCACTGTCCGTTGTGAGATCTGGGTTCACCTAATGCACATATGCTGTTTGCTTTTTTCTCTCTCTGGATGGTTCTTATGCTTTTTTCTATCATCTCCCCACTGTTCCCTCTCCGTTCTTCCCTAGAGGTTCTTGTCAGAAGCTGTAAAGATAATAAATATCTGAAGCATGAATAAAACAAGACAACACTTAAAGGGCTAAAGTTCGGCTCAGCCGCAACAACCTCTCAGGAACACTAAGACCTGTTCAGAGTCAGACCAGCTCTTACCTCGTCACAAGATCGTATGCATTTACAGTATAAAGGCTGCTGAATCTCTCATCATGGGAATATCCTGCTGAAAATACCTCACAAAATACCTCACATCAGCCAAGGCTGATGTTCTGCATAGCAGGTCCCCAGTGCCCAAAACCAGGGCAAAAGTATGTTTTGGTTGTCCAAATGAGAGTTTTGATTAAAAACTGTGGATGTACAGCCCACATTTTGAATCAAAAATAATGCAGTGCATAAAGTGTAGTCTGTTTCCTGAACAAATGACTCGTATGAGCCAATTAATTTCAGTGATTTAAAAAGCATACAATATGACAAACTGTAGTCTGATTCCCAAACAAATGACTCCTGTGAGTCCGTTCTTTTTAGTGAATCAAAATGATGCAGTGTGACAAATGTAGTCTGATTCCAGAACAAATTACTCTTGTAAGTTGGTTCTTTACAGTGAATCAAAAACATACAGCACAACCAGTTTAGTCTGACTGCCAAACAAATGACTCTCATGAGCCAATTAATTTAGGGATTTTAAAAGCATACAATGTGACAAGTATAGTCTGATTCCCAAACAAATGACTCTTGTGCGTCAGTTCTTTTTAATGAATCAAAAAGATTCAGTACGACAAATGTAGTCCAATTCCAGAACAAATGACTCTTGTGAGTTGGTTCTTTACAGGGAATCAAAAACATAGAGCACAAGCAGTTTAGTCCGATTGTCAAAAAATGACTCTCATGAGTCAATTCGTTTTAGTGATTTTAAAAGCATAAAATGTGATAAGTGTAGTCTGATTCCCAGACAATGACTCCTGTGAGTAAGTTCTTTTTAGTGAATCAAAAAGATGCAGTGTGACAAGTGTAGTCTGATTCCAGAACAAATGACTCTTGTGAGTTGGTTCTTTGCAGTGAATCAGAAACATACAGAACAACCAGTTTAGTCTGATTGCCAAACAAATGACTCTCATGAACCAAATTATTCTTATCGGTTGGTGCATTTTTGTGAAACAAAAACATACAACACGAGTAGTGCAGTCCAATTTCAAAATCATGAATCAGCTCATTTTAGTGACTCAAAAACATACTTAGTGACGAGTGTAGTTTAACTGATTTTATAACTGATAATATTTCATATTATCATATTAAAGTTTTGACCTAATTACGTTTAATCAAAATCTCAAAACTAGACATATACTGGTGAAAATGACAAACTTCTCTCTGACATATGCAGGACTTCACCAATCATTTAGTACGCTTAAACCACAAACCTGCATGCTGACTGCTGAATCTTAAATTTAAATCAATACCTGATGCCTAGAACCAAATTCTGAATTTTGCTAACCGAATGCTTCTAAATTACATGTGTGAAACGTACCTTTACCTGGGATTAAAAGCGGGATTTAGAACAACTATAACCTGGGGTTAAGCACAAAAAGCCCTAATGTGTAGTTAAAGAATGTTTTGTCAGTAGTACTACTTTATAAAAATAAAAGAATGAATGAAATTACCACATTTTTTTCACGGGTGAGGATCCAGGCAGCTTTCCAAGTGCCAGAGTTCACTCGAGGCAGCTTGAGACTGGGCGGCATTGTCACTGTGACACTTTGCCACTTAATTTAAATGACACACTTTCACGAAACCTGAGAAATGGCACGAAGCCCTTCACAAAAATCACAGAGCGACCTTTCCCGCATTCACACGTATGCAGAACAACAAGTATTGTTGGTGTGACATCAACTTCCTCTTAATTTTGTTAAAGAGTTCTTGATGTTGTCTATTAGACAAAGTGCTACACAGAGCTGCCATCACCTCATCCCATACCTGTCCTGCGGTCTTCAATACCTCACTTAAACTCTTGTAAATGCATCAAGGCATTTCTCGCTGGCGTGTATGCATTCAGCTCTCCTGATTGACTGCTTCATACATCAAGGCTCACACACAAAAAGCCACCGGGGGTCTTTGTGCGTCTGGCGCGGGGCATGGGCGTCATTGAAAATTTAAATTTCCTTCTGAAAAGGCACACAAACTCCCTCAAATCACAGAAAGTGGCCAGGCTTTCAGAAAGCAACCATGTTTGCTTAATTTTGAATAGAACTCATTACAAGGATCCGGGCTTGATTTTGAATGAAAACACATTTCATGTGCAAGACTCTTGCACTGGTGACGATGTCAAATCTCTCTCTCTCCCTCCAATTGTTAATTCTGATTGTTTCCTTTTTGTCTTTTGTCCCTCTCGAGTGCTTAAAATAAAGAAAAAAAAATAGAGACAGCAACGAATTTTAATTAATTCTAATGAATATGCAAATTGCCTTGAATCCTCTGGATAATGTGGTCTTTTCAGTTTTATTTGATTCAATATTTAGAAAGGGTGCGAGTGTGAAAGCAGCGGCGTGCGAGAAAAACACATCTTCCCCTGCGAACATAATCAGCACCTTATCCATCTGCAAGGCCACAGACGAAAGCCATGTGCTTCCTATTTCTTTAACATGCAATTGTGTGAATAGATTCTCTGTGGCATAAAGTGAGGCTACTTTAATTTTTTGAATCATTTCATTTCTTTAATGGAAGAATTTGGAGAAATGCAGCATTACATCACTTGCTCACCAATAGATCCTCTGCAGTGAATGGGTGCCGTCAGAGTGAGAGTCGTATGGATTACTTGCAGATTATTGTGATGTTTTTATCAGCTGTTTGGACTCTCATTCTGATGGCACCCATTCACTGCAGAGGATCCACTGGTATGCAAGTGATGAAATGCCAAATTTCCTCAATACCTGTTCCTATGAAGAAAGTCATAGTAAGTAAATTTCATTTTTGGGTGAACTATTCCTTTAAATACAGTGCAGGATACATAATATTAATTCCAGCACTCATCATAAAAGAGGCTTGTGTATAAGATCTGCACAGACACACAGTTGATTGTTCTCAGTGTAATACCTCTTTTTGATTATCAGTTACATTGAAAGCATCGGGAAAGCAAGGGGTTCACAGCGTGCAAGAGATTTTCTAATTATTTATTTAATTTTTGTCTGCTTTTCACTCTCTCACACTGGAAGCTTGAGGGACTGGAATGTTTATTACTTGTGGAGATAAGGGAACCTCGGAGGCCCCGGTGGTGCTTTCTGCTGCAGCAGAGGGGTGTGGGTTAATTTTTCTTCAATAAAGGGGGTAATTATTTCAGCTCGGATGGGGACTTTCGCTCAAATTTCGCTAGACAGGTTAAGAATTAACAAGCAGCTTTTGGGTTTGATTCGGGAGGAATGCATGACGAACTGCGATGGTGTCTGTGCAAAGATTAAGAGGCCTGTGATCAAAGGCCAGTTATTCAAGCCTGACGGAATGTTACATTTCCCTGCGTGGCATTGCTAGGATGGAGAAAATGTTCTCTCGTGCAACCGTGCACAGGAAACAGGGTATGTAGTCTCGGGCTGAAGGAAATGCTGGGCAGCGTGTATGTGTTAGCATGACTCAGTGGTGGTGTCTGGCGGTCCAGATTTGCCCTTGTTCTGCAGCAAGGGAGCAGTTGGTAGCCTGAGGAGGCAGAGTTTTCACAAGTAAGGTGTGAACAAACTGTAGTGAAGTGGAATTGTGGGTGTGTGTGTTGCTACTGTCGCCGGAGGTTATGTTAGGTGCAAAGATTGTTATTTAAGTACTTTTTCTTCCTACTTCACTCAGTTCGGAAGTGAAAAATGAACACGTACAGGAAAAAAAACAGGAGAACATGTTAGAATATGAATTTTTGTGCAGTCTCTGTGACATGGTTTGGGCTGCATAATTGATCAAAAATAACTGATAGTATGGCTGCGGCTGGCACGAACAAGTTTTGGAACCAAAGCAAAAATCATTATTTTAGATTTACAACAGTAAGTGATGTGCTTTATCAATTTAATTACGAGGTCAAAATAAGCCATTTGTGGAGAAATGCAATAATAGCATTTTGTTTTGGGGAAAAGTCTCAGCTTTCAAACTGTTCATTTTAGTACACAAACAAATAATATTTTGTAGCTTTGCATGAGCATGAGTGAACAGATCATCGAATATCGCAATACATAGCCTTTCAAGTGTAAAGATTTTTTTTTAAGTTGGTTCTTAAGAAAAGAAAAAAACAAGTATGATTAATCCAAATATGATCACCAAATTGTTCAGTCCTAAAAGGTTTCACATTCAAAAAATATCTTGAGTAATTTTATAGCTTTTTTATTATTATTACTGATTTTCGATGCAGATGTATTCCCCCCAACAAAATCACTCCATTAGCGAGATTCATTTTTTTCCAAATAAGGATATTCAAGTCATCTGGTAAAATCCCTGTATTTTTTTTCATATCGCAATGCAGAAAAACATTACATAAATATTACAATGTCAGTTTTTTCCAATGTTGCGCAACCCTACTCTTTACTACTAGTTAAAGAGCCAAAAAAAAAAAAAAAAAAAAAGAACAGAGGAATAGTTATTGTATGAATTACTAAAAGACAACATTATTTTACATTTACATTGAATTAAAAGTTACAGTTACATTAAGGAAGTTTATATCATATAGTCCCAATCACACATTAATACCAGTAAATTGCCGTAAAATTACCGGAACAACTTTACCGGTAAATAGAAAAATGCACTGTTCATTCAAGGCAATGATGTTCTGTCTTTTTACCGGTAAAGCACCATTCATTCACTCATCAGTTTTAAAATACCGGCAAATTCTGTGACATCATTAACCGGAAATTACCTCTAAACGGCTGCACTCCATATGTTGTGTTTGTAAACATGGAGGGGTATAGCTTCACACTACTTTTGTGTCAAACATTCACTTTCATGCAGCTGCTTAATGTCTTAAATATGTTTGAATACATCTACTAATTCTGTCAAAACAAAACATATAGGGATTTTTGAAGATATATATATATATATTTATATATATAACAATTTGAAGCAAAAACATAATTGTGTAATTAGAAATCTGAGACTTTTCCTTTTTGTTTCCATCACATTAATCTAAAACAAAATGTGTTTCTGAAAAATAATCACTCAAATTATGGAGCATACAGATTAGTTACTGCAGAATGATGTAATTGACCAATCAGAATCAAATATTCCAAAGCATTGAAATATTAACTCTAACTACCTCTCCTTTTAAACACAGATGCACAGATCACTCAAAATGTCAGCATTTACTTTCACAAAAGCACATATATCCAGGCAGTGTCTCGGTAGAGTAGATATTTATACAACCGTTAATCACACGCAGGAGTTAGTCTCCCACTGCACATTTACCCACCGCTCTGACGTCGTCCAGATCACCTCGTCTTTAATTAATGAATGCTGCTAATTGATTCAGAACCAATCAACAAATCATTTGCATAACAACAAGAACAACATGATTGATTACTCATTGAAGATCCTATGTGTTATCCTAATGTCCCATTTGGAGCTCTCCTTCTTCACAAAGAGTTCAGCCAGGCATGCTAGCCAAGTGCCAATTACCAGCCAGGCTTTATGAGGATATGAAAATGAAAGGGTGAAGATAAGAAAATATGGTTAACCAAAAACAGAGGGCGTAAGTCAATACGTCATCATAACTGTAGCTATATTTTTAAGCTCTCTTACACCCCTTATTTTGTAAAGCATAAGCTAAGCTATTTTCGGTAAATGTGTGAGACTTCTGTTTCATTTGCAGCTACGTAAAATAACTAGACGAATTACAGAATGCAGTAAACGGTAAAGCTATTAGCACTACAAACCTGTTTTTATAATCATAATAGATGAAAATAAAATCATAAATACCAGTTTGCAATGTCATGCAGCAAAACGTACTGATTTTGTTCAGCTAAAACAGCTGAAAGCAAAAGACACGGAAGTCTGGACTATTCAAAATTGCCACCCCCACTCTTAAGGCCATTTCACACTGAGCGTGATGCGAAAAAGCGATCGAGGCGAACCGTTCACACCGAGCACGAAATGATTGTTTGCCTTCAGCTAATTCATGGCTGCACGCTAGGTGGCGCCAACCAACAATGTATTTTTCCTCAGATATGTGTCTCGGATTTAACATCGTCCGCTGCTCAATATACAGCATTAAATTAAGATAAGTTTGGTTCTACACCAGAAACACAAATATCTTTAATGCTTACAATATCCTATAATATAATTAGAGGTAATGTACGATTAGCATCAAGCTACAATTGAAAATTTATGTAATTATTAATGTATTTGTTTAAAAGTCACTTTAAACCATCATCGTGTGCTTGTAACTTTCGATTGTGATCTATAGTTGATTTTGATTATAATAGGCAGACTCTTTGTATGTCATCAACATCCTTTATTGTTATAAAAAATACCACACAAAACACATACAGAAAATATATCGTTATATGTCTATTTGCTTTCATATGTCATGTGTAGAAAAATGTTTCACTCAATGTTTTAAAACGGTCAAAAAGTTCTCTATGTTCAGACACCAACAACAACATCTCGACACCCATGTTCTTTGTATGTTGGTTGAAAGTCCTCTTCGATGTTTTACGCTCGTGCTCAATACAGTCTTCTGAGCTTTTAGCGCCACCACGTCAACCTTTTGGGTAACAGCATCTGCTCTGGCCATGTGATGTAATGCTCAAATCTTATTGGATGGCCCGTGTTTGCGAAACTGAAAAGATTCGTCAGACTGGTTAAAAAAAAAAAAAAAACGCGCATTTTCGGTGCGCAAATGTTCGCGGTCTATGTGGAAGCATCCACAGGAATATGTAAGGAATAATAGAGTGGGGGAACTATTACGTCACTTTGTAGGCGGATCGGCTGTTAGCATGAAACTGGTTCCCTCGATAAAAAGCCAATAGGATTTTTCCATAGGCTTTTGAATTATTGCAAAAAATAAGCTCTGTGTTCAATCATAGTTCATGAAACTTACACGTTTTGTCCATCAAGATAATCTTTACAAAATAATATAACTTTGTCGAATTTTGAAGCCTAATTAAAAGCGCCAGAACTGAAAAGCTAAACTTAGGCTATAAACAAACTACAGCACCACGGTCGCTCGCCTTCAGCGTCACCACCACCGCGCTCCCAACAACTATTCAAACTTATTTTTAACTGTTCAGTGAAAAGGATTTACTCTGTATATGAATTTTAATCCACGCTACATGAACCTTTTCATATAAACTGGAATAAATACAAAACTAGAGCCAAACTAAAATTGAAATGAGACATTATAGTGAATAAATTAAATAATCTTAACTAAAGGACATTTAAAGCACATATTTCTGTACATTTCGAAATAAGGTGCATTAAAAGTCAATAAATCATTGATTAATATGAATTAAAAACGTATCGCCGCGTATTTAATCTTTTAAATAACAGCAGAGTGAGTGAGTTTTTGGATATGGTAAGATTAAACTTATTTTAGTGAACAAAGTACCACATTTCAGCTCTCATTTTGTTAGAGTGGTTACATAAAATGTTATTTTATCCTTGCTTCTAGGAAATCCTTAATCTATATGCTTTCTAACAGCTTTATGTGGCCGTAACCATTTAATTTTAACGCGCCTTTAAGCACTATTAATCATTAAAGTTTTACTTTACCACGTAAAGCCGGTAAATGTGGTGTTTACATGGATTAATCGTAATATGAGTTTACCTTATGGTCCGAACCCAGAGTCTTCGCATCAGTAAGCGATAAAACGAGCATCTTCCATCCGAAGACTTGTGTCGCATTTCGGGGCAAAGCAAAAAAAAAGAAAAAAACAAACAAAAAAACATTGTCGAACAACAATATAAAATGCGGGAAACTATTCATTGGTTATTCTAAAATTAATTGTATTACAAATTATACTGCAACTGGAAAATACTGTAAATGGGGCAGCCGTGGCCTAATGGATAGAGAGTCGGATTTGTAACCTGAAGGTCGTGGGTTCGAGTCTCAGGTCTGGCAGGGAGGTGGGGGGAGTGAATAACCAGCACTCTCTCCACCCTCAATACCAATACTGAGGTGAGACCCTTGAGCAAGGCACCAAACCCCCAAACTGCTCCCTGGGTGCTGCAGCATTGGTTGCCCACTGCTCTGGGTGTGTGTTCACTACTGTGCATGCACTTGAATGGGTTAAAGGCAGAGGACAAATTCTGAGTATGGGTCACCATACTTGGCCACACACCACTTCCCTTTCCCTAAATTGATAAACTGTTTGGCATGATGACAGTGCCTGTAGTCCCATTTAGCAACCATCTTTTTAAAGAAACGTAACAGCTTAAAAAAATCACGAGTTTGGTGTAACTGGTGTGTTTTATGTCGTAGAATAAAACGTGAAAGTATCTTGAGCTTGTGTGAACCACGGACCTTATTTAAGGGATTTAACCAAAATCCTATTCAAAAAACCCATTGACTCTGGGAGATGGAACTGGAAGTGCTAAAATGCTAACTCGCTTCCGTGTTTTCGCCTACAAAGTGACATCATAGTTCCACCACTCTACTGACGACGGACCGTTGAATTATTAGAAAAATAATGCACACCCGAGGCGGTGATGCGGCCACGACGCGAAGCGGAGTAATGAACATAACAATGTAATGAACATATTAAATAAAATCACATATACTAGTCCCAGTATTACATTTTTTTTTCCACAGGAAAAAAAGGAAAATTCTACGACAAATTCTTTTAACTGACAAGTTCCCTTATATAGCCAAATGAAAACCTGTAAATAATTTGTTTATCTTTACTGTTTTTACAGTATAATGTTTTACAATTTTACAGCAAAATACAGTCAAATCTATGTCTCTTTTTTGTGTGTTTGTGTAAAAAATATTCACAGTGAAAAACGACAAGACACGATTTTATTTTATATACTGTATATATATATATTTTTTCTCTCTTATCAGTAATGTACATTAGGGTGTTTTGTTACATTTTAAGCTACTTAATGTTTGTTGCATTATTTTAGTGTCATGTTACCCTGATAGTGTTTTGTCTTCTCCCTTCTGAAAAAAAAAAAAAAAAAACAGCTAAAACCAGCCTAAGATGGCTGGCTGGTTTTAGCTGGTCATCAGCCTGGTTTTAGAGGGGTTTTGGCCACTTCTTTAGCTGGTCAGGCTGGGAGACCAGCTGGAACAACCAACTAAAACTAGCTTGACCAGCATAGCCAGGCTGGGCGCCCAGCTAAATCCAGTTACTTCCAGCTTAAACCAGCTAAAACCAGCCAACCAGTTTAGGTTGGTTTTAGCTATTTTTTATTTTTTTTTTTTTCAGCAGGGCTGTACCCTACTGTCCATGTACCCTAGTATTTTATGACACTCAGCTCTACTCTACATTCAAAGTCTCATCAGAAAGGCTTCTATAGTATTAGTACATTTGAAAAAAATCTGACCTTAATATTCTGTATGAAGATTATTTGTTTTACTTGTCCTTTTTTAAAAATGAACTCTGTTCTTCTGTTCGGTTTTCTGTGTAAGCATGCGGGATCACAGCCTCTATCACTTCAGCACATATTTAGCACTAATGCTCTTTGTGTGAGTTGGGGTGATGTGACGGGATGGTTTTGCTCCTATCTCATCTTATACATCAGATCTTTCCTGTGCCAAGTTCTCATCTTCTCAGTCATTTCTCTCCTTATCTGTGGTGCTGGACAGCATTAAAGTGATTAAAGATGAGATGTCCCCATCATGGGCCAGATATACAGCATTAGCAGTTTATGAACATCATCTCTCTGCCCTGATCCACAAAAGCCTGACTTCTCATTGAAATCGGTGTATCCTCTGGGGGAGCTGATAAGAGAGGCATCATATTCCTCACAATTCATTGATTTCTTTTAGTTTTTATTAACCAGCGACCTCCGTTTTAAGTGTCCAGGTCTCAGACGAGTGTGTCAGGGGTCCACAGATTATTTTCCCTCAATACCCAGGTGATTTTAGATACGCTTTCAATGGCGGTTCCTCCATGATCTGACCACCGACTGCTGCTTATATTAACAACAGATTTTGATTGGGGATTGACAGGAAGAGAACAGACAGGAGGGTAACCTTTAGCTGGATTAGAGGATTTCTGTGTGGTATAGAGATGTTTGATGTAGGGCATGTTTGTGGTACTCTGATGTTATACTGTTTTGGTCAAACCATTGATTTTTTCTTGGTTTGAATTTCAGTGGAAATGTAGAGAGATGCTGTTTGGAATGGAGCTGGTTGAAGATAAAAGACTTTTTAATGAAATGAGGGGATTAACTGGTTATCAGTGCAGGAGTTGGATTCCCTTTGGCTTCGGGAAAGATGTGGCCAGAGGTTCTGAGACCTTCACTGGGGATTAGGAGTCATGGGGTCTCCTGTTTACTTATATACGAACATACAGGATCGGTCATGGTGCTAAACTCAAACCAATGGGATCACATATTTCTCATTGACCTGGTCGTGACATTTCACCTTCTTCATAATCATATTACTAGCTTTCGTTAAAAAAAAGAATCATTGTGCAGGTATGTTTAGTTAGGCCTTTCAAAAACATTCTCTTAAAAAAGATGTTTCTTTTAAGGTTCTTTACTTACTCATACAGTCCTGAATCTCTTTGTCATGATTCCTGTGTCTGTGTCCATGGACTTCTAGTTTGTAGTGTTGTGTCCCTATTGTTGCCTTGTTCCCCTCCTGTTTCCCTGTTGCTCTGCTTGTTTGTTGTCATGGACACTCATTGAACTACACCCTTCTCCTTGTTAGTTGCCCTGGTTACTGATTAGTTCATTGCCTCAACTCTCAGTATAAATAGGCCTTGTGATCCCTTGTACTTTGTCAGTTGTTGAATGTCTGTTCTCTACCCTTGTCTGAGTTCCTTGCTGTACCCATGTTGGATTACTTGCTGTTTGTTGGATTTATTAATCTTCTGCACATAGGTTCTCTTCTCAGTTTGCCTCATCTCGTCTCTGCAATGTTACACTCCTGAAAAAACATTTTATACTAAAATAGAGTTTAGGGTTCTTTATTTCCTCTTTTGGTTACAGTTTTTCAAAGCACCTCATTATTGACTTTCCATAGCTCAACCATCCAACTACACGCTCTCAACAGCGAAACATTTCAAAAACACAAACAAAAAACTTTTTGGTTTTTAGTACACCGTGTAAACATTTTATCCATATTATCAGGTTTATGCATAAGAGGGTTGCTTTCGCACCCAACAAATCTCATAATCTGCTGAGAGGAACGTAAACTGAAGATTGTAGAGATATTATGCTGAAACATGCTCTTTATAAATTATTTTGTGTTTCTACTTTAAATTATCAGTTATGTAAATGTATTTAGGTTTATACACTGCTCAAAAAAAAATAAAGGAACACTTTTTAATCAGAGTATAGCATCAAGTCAATTAAAATTCTGGGATATTGATCTGGTCAGTTAAGTAGCAGAGGGGGTTGTTAATCAGTTTCAGCTGCTTTGGTGTTAATGAAATTAACAACAGGAGCACTAGATGGGCAACAATGAGACGACCTCCAAAACAGGAATGGTTTTACAGGTAGAGGCCACTGACATTTTTTTCCCTACTCATCTTTTCTGGCTGTTTTTCACAAGTTTTGCATTTGGCTAGGGACAGTATCACTACTGGTAGCGTGAGGTGATACCTGGACCCTACAGAGGTTGCACAGGCAGTCCAACTCCTCCAGGATGGCACATCAATACGTGCCAATGCCAGAAGGTTTGCTGTGTCTCCCAGCACAGTCTCAAGAGCATAGAGGAGATTCCAGGAGCCAGGCCGTTACTCTAGGAGAGCTGGACAGGGCCGTAGAAGGCCTTTAACCCATCAGCAGGACCAGTATCTGCTCCTTTGTGCAAGGAGGAACAGTATGAGCACTGCCAGAGCCCTACAAAATGACCTCCAGCAGGCCACTGGTGTGAATGTCTCTGACCAAACAATCAGAAACACACTTCATTAGGGTGGACTGAGGGCCCGACTCTAGTCCTCTAGTGGGCTCTGTGCTCACTGCCCGGCACCGTGGAGCTCGATTGGCATTTGCCATTGAACACCAGAATTGGCAGGTCCACCACTGGTGCCCTGTGCTTTTCACAGATGAGAGCAGGTTCACCCTGAGCACATGTGACAGACGTGAAAGGGTCTGGAGAAGCCGTGGAGAACGTTATGCTGCCTGTAACATCGTTCAGCCTGACTGGTTTGGTGGTGGGTCAGTGATTGGTCTGGGGAGGCATATCAACGGAGGGACGCACAGACCTCTACAGGCTAGACAATGGCACCCTGACTGACATTAGGAATCGGGATGAAATCCTTGGACCCATTGTCGGACCCTACGCTGGTGCAGTGTTTCCTGGGTTCCTCCTGGTGCACGACAATGCCTGGCCTCATGTGGTGAGAGTATACAGGCAGTTCCTGGAGGATGAAGGAATTGATACCATTGAATGGCCCCTATGCTCGCCTGACATAAATCCAATAGAACACCTCTGGGACATTATGTTTCACTCCATCCGACACCACCAGGTTGCCCCTCAGACTGTCCAGGAGCTTAGTGATGCCCTGGTCCAGATCTGGGAGGAAATACCCCAGGACACCATCCATCGTCTCATTTGGAGCATGCCCCGATGTTGTCAGGCATGTACGTGGGGGCCATACAAACTACTGAGTACTATTCTGAGTTGCTGCAATGAAATTTCAGCAAAATGGACTAGCCATTTTGGCTATGGACTAACTTTGATTTTCGGGGTGTCTTTGAATTCAGCCCTCTGTAGGTTGATAATTTTAATTTCCATCAAACGATGTGGCATCCTTTCATTCCTAACACATTACCCAGTCCATATCAGTATAGATATCCAGCATGATATTTTTCCCCATTGAGATCTGATGTGTTTTCAAAGTGTTCCTTTAATTTTTTTGAGCAGTGTGTGTGTGTGTATGTGTGTGTGTATATATATATATATATATATGTATGTGTGTGTATGTAAATCAATAAAAGTATCTGCTTGACCTGATTGCTGTCAGTGGTTTTTTGTTTGTTTTGTAAATGTAAAACTTTAAAAGAGGCTACAAGGTAATATGAGACCATGACAGAGAGGCAAATCATAATATTAATAATATTTAAAAATAGTACCCCAAAAATACCTAATATAAAAAAATATGTTAATGAAAATAAACAATATTAAAAAGGTTCTTTGCAGTACCTTCAATGCATGGTTCTCTATGGAATCTAAAAACAGCTCTGTTGGCACCAGAAAGGCTTTTGGTGATGTTACAGACCAAAGAACCCTAAATTAGCACATTTAAAAAATAAAGGGTTTTTATTGGCCTTGATGATTCCATAAAGATCCTTAACATCCATGGAAACTTTCCACTGGACAAAAGGTTCTTTAGATTATTAAAGTGTTCTTAATACTTAGAAAAAATGATATTTTCCTTCAGTTTAATTTGCTGTTTTATAGAGCTAGACAGTCATATTCTTTATATAAAGAATAAAATGTGCTTTTCAGAGGCCACAAAGCTCCTATAATTGTGTTTGATGCTTAGATCCCACTGACCTGAAGTGTGCACTGCCGTCGGCTACAGTGACCATTTTATTGAGAAATATTTTTTCGTTTTGTTATGCCAAAAGTGTTATGATTTTCATGGAAATGTGTCACTGTGCCTGATTTTGTGTAATCGAGTGTTTTCTGCTCTACATAAAACAGGATTTGTTATGGCATAATAAAAAACAGGTACAACACATTAGCTGAGATATTATTGATATCTCATGCTGTTGCAGTCTCTGCTTGCATTCTCACGTACATATTTTATATTCACAATACATAAACAGCACCAACTGGGTGGAATGGAAATACATTTCACGTCAAATGTGTCATTTACAACTAATGCAAGACAGATTGTAAATTATTGTGGGTATAGTTTTTTTCCCCACATTTTTTCTCAAATGATTTCCATTTTGTTTGTGTTGATGTGATTTATCTAGATCAGTGATGTAGTTGTATAGCATGAATACAATTTGTTTTAGAACTTTTTATGCATTTGTATTTGGCTTTTTGACATTTTATCAGCTCATGCTTTCCCTCAAATTGAACCCATGACCTTGGAGTTGCTAGCTCTACACTTTGAACTACAAGAACAACTGTGAAAGTAAAGAGTCAAGAATAGCAAAGTTTTTACAATTTGTGTGACCTAAACATGCTTTATTTTCCTTATAATCTTAGAAATTGTTACTCCAAATGTTAGTTTTATTCTTGTACCCAATTTAGTCAGAGACAATTTGGTAAGAAAATGTCTTCATAATTTAATTTAAGAGAACATTTCATTCACATAAGACAAAGTGCAACTATTGCATCCCTAAAAACTAACTCTCTGTCGACCATCAGTCAACGCTTATTCAATTAAAAAGGACAGTAATCAAGTATAATTAGAAGCTTTAGAAAGGGAGATCTAATTAGCAAGTCCAGTCCAGATCTAGTTAACAATATGCTATAAGTAGCCTCAGGCACAATTAGCTTGATTTTCAAAACATGTACAGTAAACAAATTCATGAAATATGTAAAAGTAATGAAAAGGAAAAAAAAATGTTATTTATTTATTTATTTTATTTATTTTTTTCCTATTTTGACTGAAAGTATAGCTATTTGAAACTTGCAAGAGTTCAAATGCATGGATGTAATGGATATCATAGTGCTGTGTTGATGGACATTTCCCATGAATTAACTGGTTCTTTGGCATTGGATGTAGTGTGGAACATGAAACTAGCCACTAATTATTTGGTCGGCTAATTTGATAAAATGAGCAATTCAATTACAGCTATCAATTCTATTTTCATTAAATCATCAAAGTATAGAAGCACACTAGTCAGCTTTTCCAAACCACACTGTTGGCAAAGTGACTGCTTTTGTCTGTATTATGGATAGATAGACAGATGTATGGACAGATGGAAGGATGGATAGACATGGATAGATAGATAGATAGATAGATAGATAGATAGATAGATAGATAGATAGATAGATAGATAGATAGATAGATATGGATGAATGGATGGATGGATAGACATGGGTAGAAGGAGAGACGTACAGACAGACAGACAGACAGAAAGATAGATAGATAGATAGATAGATAGATAGATAGATAGATAGATAGATAGATAGATAGATAGATAGATATGGGTGAATGAATGGATGGATAGACATGGATAGAAGGAGAGACGTACAGACAGACAGACAGACAGACAGACAGATAGATAGATAGATAGATAGATAGATAGATAGATAGATATGGGTGAATGAATGGATGGATAGACATGGATAGAAGGAGAGACGTACAGACAGACAGACAGACAGACAGATAGATAGATAGATAGATAGATAGATAGATAGATAGATAGATAGATAGATAGATATAGATAGATAGATATGGGTGAATGAATGGATGGATAGACATGGATAGAAGGAGAGACGTACAGACAGACAGACAGACAGACAGACAGACAGATAGACAGATAGATAGATAGATAGATAGATAGATAGATAGATAGATAGATAGATAGATAGATAGATAGATAGATAGATAGATATGGGTGAATGAATGGATGGATAGACATGGATAGAAGGAGAGACGTACAGACAGACAGACAGACAGACAGACAGATAGATAGATAGATAGATAGATAGATAGATAGATAGATAGATAGATAGATAGATAGATAGATAGATAGACATGGATGGATGGATAGACATGCACTCATCTCATTCTCATTTTGATGATAAAGTGTTTACTTGAAAGTGTTTACTAGATAGATAGATAGATAGATAGATAGATAGATAGATAGATAGATAGATAGATAGATAGATAGACATGGATGGATGGATGGATGGATAGACATGCACTCATCTCATTCTCATTTTGATGATAAAGTGTTTACTTGAAAGTGTTTACTAGATAGATAGATAGATAGATAGATAGATAGATAGATATGGATGTATGGATAGATATGGATAGATAGATAGATAGATAGATAGATAGATAGATAGATAGATAGATAGATAGATAGATAGATAGATAGATATGAATGTATGGATAGACATGGATAGACAGCTTTTCCAAACCACATTGGACGACTACCAGCCTTAACTGAGATAGACAGATAAACAGAAAGCCGTACAGACATGTCAGATTGAATTCTAATGCTGTATAATATGTATAATAAGTGTATATTTCTTGACTTTCTAACCTGACTTCTGGGTCATGGAGTACACTTTTTTCACATACAAGTAAAGACATACAGAAATACACTCACAGCCTGCAGGTTGTTTAAGAGCAAATGTCAGCACACAAGGGCCAGGCGAGTGTGTGTGCTCATGCATTCCATACTCATCTCTAGCAGCTTTTTTGAAAATAAGCACTGTTCCACTAAATCTCGTATATCGTTTTTCCTTAGCTGCTATTAACCACAATATAAGGTCATTTTGTTTCCTCAGAAGCTCACTCCAAAAGCTGTCGGAAGAATATTAATATGTTTCATCAAATACATATTAGCCAGACGTGTCCTGTGCTTGCAGTGCCAGCACCACTGAGGCTTTCATGGGTGAATGAAAACAATCCATTTAAGACTTTCCTACATTTCAAAAACACACTAGTGCTTTTCTTTTTCACTCGCAAATTTCGCCAGCTGTTTTTCTTCAGGTCTTGGCAGAATATCCGACTGTGCTGAAGAGGTCTAATCATGCCTGCGCTTGTTCCAGTCTGTCACAGAAACAGATTATTGTTAAAATAACCTTCCTCTGACTAAGTCACAGTTATACTCAGTGCAAACATTGAAAAGCTAGCATTCTTTTCATTGAATTAACGAGAGAATGTGTTGGCAGCTCTAATAAACTGAGGAAAGATACTTGCTATCATACAAGGACACTTTTCTTCACTGTGTTTAATTATGTTTTAGAAGGTGTAGTTGAATGGTCATTCATTGTAAATGTAGGAAGATTAATTAAAATGGGTAAAAAGTAACAACAAACATATGGTAAGCTTAAACTACCATACAAGCTATTCAGTTTAAGTGGGCCTTGAAAACTGGATCTTGCCAAGCTATGAACGATTCATAATGTCAAGCTATTTAAAGTGATGGTTGACCCAAAAATGAAACACTCTGTCAGAATTTATTCACCCTTATAGCATTTCCAAACCTGCATGACTTTCTTACTGCTGTGGAACATAAAAGTTATTTTAAGAAATAATGAGAAAATGTTACCAGTATTCTTCAATAAATAAATTGAAAGTAAGTAATGTATGTATGTTTGCTTGTTTGCTTGTTTATTTATTTGCATGAACTGTCTCTTTAAGTAGTTAGGTACACTACATTCACTTTTTTAATTGTAATTTTTTAAATTTTTTATTTTTAATTCTTGAAACTATGCAATTGGCCAATATTTGAATCACCTTTGAAATTATAAACAAAAAAAGCTAAAAAATAGTGCTATTTATTTATTACAGGAAAATCTGAATACATGTACAATCTCAGAGAAATCTAAATACTTGTACAATCTATACAACCTAAATACTTTAATACACAAACATTTATATTAATAAAACAACACACCAATTTAGTGAATTAGAAATTGTGCTAAACAGCATTTAACTAAAGATGTATTTCTCTACAAAAACAAAAAAAGGTGACACTCAGTTCCGCACAGATTTAATTTAAGGTTGTTTATATGAATCGGTGAACAGTTAACTTAAATGCTAAGGTGGACCTCTGATATTTTTATTATTATTATTTCTTCATAAAGTTGTTTATGAATTTTTATCTGCATTTAGTCCCCACAAAGACCGTAGAAGTTCTCTTTCTCTCTCTCATACACACTTTCAGTGTATTGTATTTGTTTCATATCACCTTGTCTTGGATATCTGCATCATAAGGTGATTTTTTTTTTTTGGCATTTAGCTCAGGCAGTGACAGGCCTGACTTTCATAGTAATTATTTGTTTGGCTATTCTAAGCTGAGCCTTTATCTGCTCATTTAAATGTGGGCCTTTATGTGCTCTTTAGGTTATATCTTAAAATAATCACATCCCAAGTCTTTTGCACAAAAGACCATTTGTCATCTGCCTAAGAGAAATAAACTTCAAAGAGCAAAGATAGCATACTTGGCCTTTTTTGAACCGTTTAGAAAGTGGTATGTCATTTGTGCTGTCACTACAAAACACTTCGGTTCAGTTAGCAGTTTTCCCAGCATGTTTTCTGAACATTAACACCCACCTCAGTCATGTTCTTTGTCTTGTGTGAGATTGTGTTGGTCTTATGGATAAACCTACATGTTTCTGAAGGGATTCTGAGCATGTGTTGGGTTGCTCTTGATTGCATATGTCTGTGTTTTCATGGTTGTTGTTGTTGGCATGTTCTGAGCAGGCGTACATTAAACACATTAGGCAAACTTGAGACCACCTACTCATATACACTCTTTGCCCACCAGAGAGCCATCTCGCGAAATGATGGAACAGATACATGGCTCTCTCTTGTTCTCATTTTCATGTTCTTATGCCAAGCCGGCTCAATAGCATTAAACTACATGTGTTTTTAAAGTATTAATACATCTTTTCCCCCTAGGTCCATTTTAATTTTAGTCAACGTTGCAACAGTTGAAGCTTATGAACTCATAGTACTGTTTGTACTTGGTGCTTAATTTAACTTTTAACAATAGTTTGAAAAGCTTGACTTTATTGAACTTGACCGGCAATTTATTAGCATCAATTATTTTTTATGAAATACATGAAACTGTCAGAGAATTGAAACACAGAGTGAAAGTCACAAAATGTACAGTATTTGACTCTAAAACCTTTATGTCTATGTCTATTCTATCGATTATGTTTATGTCTATCTAAGGTCATGTCATGTGAATTTTGAAATCCGTTGGCATATTTTAAGCACCTACACCCTTAAAAATAATCGTTCTTTAATGGCATGTATGGTTCCATGAAGAACCTTTAAAATCTATGGAACCATTTCATTCCACAAAAGGTTCTTTATAGTGGAAAAAGTGTTCTTCACACTTGTTCTTTTGGTTCTTGGAAAAGCTGTTCAATGAAACGTTGTTTAGGAACCAAAAATGGTTCTTCTGGCATTGTGTGCAAATCTTAACATTCATTCTGTTTTCTCATGTTCTCATATCAAAACATAACATTCATGTTATCCACAAGATCATAAATAATACACTTTAATTTTATTTTCAAAATCTGCTGCACAAAACTACTATAAAACCAAATAGCCTATTGTAGCCTGTTTATTTGCATCACATTGAATTTCTTCTCTGTTCCTCTGTAAAAACATTTTCGTTTCCATATATGTGACCCAGGACCACAAAACCAGTCATAAGTGTCAATTTTTCAAAATTGAGATTTATACATCATCTGAAAGCTGAATAAATACGATTTCCATTGATGTATGATTTGTTAGGATAGGACAATATTTGGCCTACATACAACTATTTGAAAATTTGGAATCTGAGGGTGCAAAAAAATCAAAATACTGAGAAAATCACCTTTAAAGTTGTCCAAATGAAGGTCTTAGCAATGCATATTACTAATCAAAAATTAAGTTTTGATATATTTATGGTAAGACATTTACAAAATTTCTTCATGGAACATGATCTTTACTTAATATCCTAATGATTTTTGGCATAAAAGAAAATCGATCATTTTGACCCATACAATGTATTTTTGGCTATTGCTACAAATATACCTGTGCAACATAAGACTGGTTTTGTGGTCCAGGGTCACATGTCATTGGATATCTGCAAATAACCGCATACAGTATCTTTCTTCGCTGGTCATAACTGCTCAAGAGCGGCCTCTGGAGTTGCGGATGAGTGGAGGAAACATCATGAGAGTGTTTTGCCGTTTTGCCGCTCTATGCTCATCAAACCGGAATAATTTAATGGAAATAGACATGAATAAACATGAGAATCCATCAGTGTTTCTCTAAATATGCAGACGTGAGAACTAAATGGTTCCAGTGGACGTTGTTTGACATGGAACATTTACCTGTTTAATGATGAACAGGTATGTGCTGCTGTATTACATTTTTAAACTCCTAAGTCACGTTTACATGTTTTGATTTGTACCCCTGAGGCAAATTTATTTTGTACTATTGCTGAAACATTTCTAAAACAGTGATATTAACCCTTAAATAGGCAAGAGAAATATCTTATATATTTTGGATTTTATGAGTTGTATCTCCCAGTGCAGGTTGCCTTCTTTTTGTATAAAAAAAGGACCAAGTCATAAACCTGTACTTGCCACTGCATGTTTAAAACAATTATATCCTATACTTAACCTGATCTAATGTTGACAAACT
>JAFVLL020005346.1:0-20044 GCA_021397915.2 Tor tambroides | reverse complement strand
GCAACTGAACGAATCACTCCCCGAGATGACTCGTTCTTCCCGAGTCACATTAAAGATTCGTTCAAAATGAACGAATCGTTCAAGAACGACCCATCACTACTTCCCAAAGCCCTGAGAGATCTGATAGCGTAAAGACGTAGATCATAGGGTTTTGTGAGCACAGATACGGATCTGAGGCGCCTACATAAATAAGAGCAATGTGTTAGATGTGAAGCCTGCTGCTCATGTTTTATTGATAGTCGCCCGCTTTACCTTCAGCACGGCGATAAGTCTTTCCAGCCGCACAGAGCTTGATAATCCCACAGCACTTGAGCAAAACTCACGGCTTCACTGCCTGGTTTAGAGAGTCCAGTGAATTACGATGTGTCCCTGTGTTTTTAAAGTGCATAGAGTTGGGAAAATTGAAGTAATGTTGTTGATGCTGCTATATAAACAGATAAGCTGTTTTGCACTGGTAGCGCAGTGTTTACAGTTTCATAATATGTAAAACTGGGATTTATGCCTGTGTGAAAGTTGCAGCCTCATTGCTAGAGTGTTTAAGGCAGTTGCCAGAGTGTTGCTATGAGGTTGCTACTGTGTTCTGTGTGGTTGTTGAGTTTGTTGCTATGGATGTTAGCAACACCCTGTCAACCACCCAAAACACCTTAGCAACCTTATAGCAACACCCTGGCAACTACCCAGAGCGTTCTAGCAACCTCATAGCAACACCTTGGCAACCAACCAGAGCAGTCTAGCAATCTCATAGCAGCACCCTGGCAACCACCCAGAACAGTCTAAGAGCCTCATAGCAACACTCTGGCAACCACTCAGAACAGTCTAGCAACCTCATAGCAACACCCTGGCAACCAACCAGAGCAGTCTAGCAACCTCATAGCAAAACCCTGGCAACCACCCAGTGCAGTCTAGCAACCTCATAGCAAAACCCTGGCAACCACCCAGCGCAGTCTAACAATCTCATAGCAACACCCTGGGAACCACCCAGATCAGTGTAACAGTCTCACAGCAACGCCCTGGCAACCACCCAGAACAGTCTAACAACCTCATAGCAACACCCTGGCAACAAACCAGAGCAGTCAAGCAAGCTCATAGCAACGCCATTCATCTAAAATTTAAATGTTACTACTTGTCTCAGAACGTTCAGAGAACATTCAGTGTAAAATGATAAAATGGAATGTTCACTTAATATTTGCATAACCAACCAAACAAACAAACTTCTTAAAACTTTTCATAACTTAATGGGAATGTTAGCAAAACATTCTGGATAACCGCAGAGCAATACCTTGGCGACCACATGCAACTCTAACATGATGGAGGCATATATTACTGAAAAAAGATAAATAAAAATGTAGCATTTATTATATGCAGTAAACATAGTGTAGCATCTGTTTTAGCCTTAATTCTGGTATTTCTTCATATGCCATAGAGCTACTTTTCCCCAATTTCATTCGGTAATTGTTTGCAATCGTGGGCGAATCTGTGCCTTGAGTCATGACAATCAAAAAAACAAAACCTTACTAACGAAGTCAATCTGCTGCGATCAGTTTTGGCGAAACAAGAGGTAAAGTGATGAAACTAATGAACGCTTTGTGAATAAAACTAATGAGGATGTTTTTGGACCGCAGTCAGCAAATGAAGCTTAATGCAGAACTCAGACAACAACAGCAGAGGACAAAACAAGGACAAACGCTGCTGCAGAGGCGTAATCTATAGAACAAACATTCCTTCATTACTGCTTCAGATGGGCTGAACGCAAACAGCATGACAGCTGCTGAAGTACTGTAATCGATGGAAATGCAAACGTTCTGAATTCAGATGGCTTTTCACTCTTAGCTGTAATCACACACTGTTTCTCCTGCCATAATGACTTTGATAGAAAGTTGAAATTGTGCAATATTCTGCATCAGGCTCACAGTGATTGCCAGTCTAGTTTTTTTTAAATGTCAAACTAATTCCTGTGTTAAGGTTTTGTTAAAAACCTCTCAAATATAGGAACCTTGCACGCTTAGTCAGTCCACATGTAACATGATTGCAATTCCTAACTTATTATTCTAAAACAATTTTCTAGGAATTTCATTCCTCTTCATCCATAAAAAGGATTACAAACTGAAATGACAGCGGTGTCAGCAACTCTTCTTAAGCTGGTTCATTTCATACAGAGAAAGACAAAAGCCTTGCATTTCATCAACACAAATATAAAGTCACATACGTCTCTTTCTTCATATGAATAAAAGTGAACAAAACACACTTTTATGTTCACAAAATGGAAGGAACTTGTGAACTGCATGCACAAGCTGCATTTACTGCAATTTGAGTTGCATTATTCACTCAGATCACAAAATTGGTTATGTTGCATGCCCTATAAACCACACATATGAAATCAGTCATCACAATCTACAACTCTACCATATCAGATTTACAATTATGTTTGTCTGGCAGAAGATAAAAAGGGCAAAAAAACCAAAAAGATTTACACTGAAGGACATACAGAACCTCCCTAGCAACCTCATAACAACACCATGGCGACCACCTAGAACAACCTCATAGCAAGGCCCTGGCAACAACCATACTGACAGTAACTCTAACATCCTAGCAACCTCATAGCAACACCCTAGTAAACATCCATAACAACCCAGCAATCTCATAGCAACACCCTGGCAACAATCCATAACAGCCCAGCAATCTAATAGCAACACCCTGGCAACCAACCATAACAGCCCAGCAACCTCATAGCAACACCTTGGCAACCATCCATAACAGCCCAGCAATCTCGTAGCAACACCCTGGCAAACACCCATAACAGCCCAGCAACCTCATAGCAACACCTTGGCAACCTCTTATAACAGCCCAGTCATCTCATAGCAACATCCTGACAACCATCCAGAACAGCCTAGCAACCACTCATAATACCCTATCAACCTCAAAGCAAAACCATGGAAACCACACAGAACACCTCAGCAACCTGGCTACAACCAACCTAACAATAAACCCAATATCCTAGTAACCTCATAGCAACACCCTGGCAACCACCCTTAACACTTTGGTGACATCAAAGAGACAATCTGGCAACCATGCAGGGCACCCTAACAACCTAAAAGCAATGTCCTAACAACCATCTAACATATAGCAACACCCAAGCAACCTCATAGCAACGCCTTGCAAACCACCCAGAACAGCTTAGCAACCTCATAGCAACACCCTCATAGCAACATTATTGTAAATCTGAAAAGTTGCCAAAAACATCTTCATATCAAACTGGCACCCACCCAGAACACCTTAACAACCTCATAGCAACACCCTGGCAACCACCCAGAACAACCTTGCAAGTTCATAGCAAGGCCCTGGCAACCACAAACCTAATGATAACCCTAACAGCCTAGCAACCTCATAGCAACAGCCTGGCAACCACATAGGGTGTTGCTATGAGGTTGCTAGGGTCTTCTGCATGGTTGCCAGGGCATTGCTATAAGGTTGCATTTGATCATTATGCAAACATCATGGAAACGTTACTTTTGAATCTTCTCTGAACATTCTGAAACAAGTAGTAACATTTAAAAAAAAAAAAAAAGATTTTTATTTTTTTAAACATCCAACTGAATGTTTCAGAAATAAACATTCCATGAACAATGTATAAATAATGTTTTGCGCTAATGTTTAGTGAACTTTATTAAAGACCAGATAACTCTGAATGAACATTTCTTGTTACTAAGGTGTTTTGAGTTTTTTTTAGAATTTTCTGGGGTTTTGTGCTTGTTACTATGAAGTTGTTTGGGAGTTGTTGGTGGTTGCTATGGCGTTGCTATGTTCTGTGATACAGTAACAGTCAAATCCAGGAAAGAACTTTGCAACATTTAAAAATTTGAAACCAACTACCAGTTAACAACAAACGCAACATTCAAATGATCAGCTGATGCATCTTTATATCATTCGAACATCTCTTCTACAGTGTCTCCATCTGTTTCCATATTCATATTCATATCTGCCGTCCGCTGCGTTTAAGGTGGCCGTATCTCAGTCTAATTATTCATGCGGCGCTCTGTAATGCATCAGTGCTGTTGTTTACAGCTCAAGGTCGCGGCTCTACATCCAGACGCAGAAGCGGGTGATGGATGAGTATTTTTCTGGCTTCTGGACTACATGAGACAGACACGCGTTTCCTGCTCTGCTGTCAGAATGTGTTTAATGCCGCATGAGTAATGTCTGCGGCTGCAGCGCTTCTGCGTGACCTTACAGCGTTACCGCGCGTTAAACGCCGCGCCACACACTTCATCTGGTGTCAGAGAACAGCCGTTCATATTTACTACAAAGTAAATGTTGGCGGCTGAATAAATGTCAAGGTTTATGACGTGCTTCCCTTGTCTTTGTTATCAAAGCGCTGACGCTCTTTAACACTGCGCATTCATGAACAGAAAGACCTGCGATTGCCATCAAATATCATTCGACATAATACAGACGTCAAGTCTTACACATCTATTCAAGTGGAAAAAGAGTCACTTTTGTGGGAAAACGACTTGATGTGAACCACAATGAATGCCATGAACAATCATATATAGCTGATAAAAATTATTCAAACTAAAGTAAAACAAAATATCTTAAAGCCAAATTAAAATAAAGCTGAAATAAATTACTTAAACTGAATTTAAAAGTAAAAACAAATTAAAGCTTAATATATATATATATATATATATTGCATGAATAAAACATTTTTAAAAATTAATAAGTAAATAAATAATTAAATTAAAAAAATAATTTACATTTACGTTCAGTCATTTAGCAGGCGCTTTTATCCAAAGTCATATCATAGCAACACCTTGGCAACCTCTTATAACAGCCCAGCCATCTCATAGCAACATCCTGACAACCATCCAGAACAGCCTAGCAACCACTCATAATACCCTATCAACTTCATAGCAACACCATGGAAACCACACAGAACACCTCAGCAACCTCATAGCAATGCCCTGGCTACAACCAACCTAACAATAAACCCAATATCCTAGTAACCTCATAGCAACACCCTGGCAACCACCCTTAACATTTTGGTGACATCAAAGAGACAATCTGGCAACCATGCAGGGCACCCTAACAACCTAAAAGCATTTTTAGAAATTAATAAATAATTAAATTAAAAAAATAATTTACATTTACATTCAGTCATTTAGCAGGCGCTTTTATCCAAAGTGACTTACAAATGAGGACAAATAATATAAATAATAAATAATTTTAACAATAATAATAGTGTTTTTGTTAGTTAAAATAAAACTGAAATGAATTATTTTAACTAAAACTGAAATAAAAATAAATTAAAACTAAATGAAGCTTTAGTAAAACAAGGACTAATAACCATAGTGTATTTGTTACTCAAAATAAAGCTGAAATTAAAGGAAACCAAAATAAAAATTCAATTTTTAAAAATCCTAATAATGGCTTAATAATGTTTTTATTACTTAAAATAAAACTGAAATGAATTATTTAAACTAAAACTGAAATAAAATAAGTTGAAGCTATATAAAACTATTTAAAAATGAAAACTTGTAAAAATGACAAGAACGTAACAAAGATGTAACTTTTAATATTGAGTTAAAATAAAAAAATAATTAAATTCAAAATATTAATAAATATTATGTATAATAAATATTACAAATAATGTATAATAAATGATAAAAACTAATAAATAATATATCATACTAAAATAACACTGACCTCAAGTGTACTGTTACTCTACTGAGGGATCAGACATACAACCTTCAAAAACAGCACTTACTTTTTCAACCCCCCTTTTTTAATATATCATCCTCTGTGTTCTACAGCAGCAGCGGTCCTGATGTTATGCTGGCTGTCAGGCCCTCGTTTGGAAGAATAACCCCGAGTGAAGCGACACGTTGTTCTCGTGTGCGGCGTTTCTCTCCTGCGGCTGTGTTTGCTTTGCCGTCTGCGATTGTCGCCCGTTCAAGGCTGAGCCAATTAAAAAGTGCTCTGCAAACTCACTTGTGTGACAACAGATTGAGCTTAAAAAGTGACAAAACGCTCAGAGAACCTACAAACAAAACCCGTCACGTATGAAGATGAATGCATTTACATATTATAAATCAGCACTGACAGATTTTCTGTACACTAATTACTTTAAAGTTTTGAGCAAAACATGTTTTTAGGACAAACAAAATAGTCAATATGCTGTTTTATTTAGCTGGACAAAATGAGGACAGTTTGCAATTTCAGGCTCTGAGTTTTTATTATTATTTTTTAATTTATATCAATTAAATGATATATATTTATATTATATTATATTACATTTTCAGTGTAAACAGTCCTTAAATATTTGCACTTGTGAATATAAGCACTCACCAAACATTTTTTAATAATTTATGCTTTTTTTTCAGGTTTAACTGGCTTATTTTATGCGGACGGGCCGCTGAGGGTCTCCTGAAACAGCGTGAAGGTTAAGCGTCTTGCACAAGGGCACAGGGATGTTGTACCCAGCAGCCCCGGGGTTAATTTAACACCGCTGGTGCCGTCAGCTACTTATTTGAACTAGTAACCTTGTAAGTGTTCATGGACTAGTGCCGTGTGTGTGATTTAGCACACGACCGTTACGCTTCAGTGTCTCCTGTAATGACCTCAGACTTCTTATTGTGCATGAAGTCCGTTCATACTGCTCATTTCTGCCTCTGTAAAAATAAATAATTCGATGGCCTGAGGTTCATGACATGCTTTATTTATTTATTTATTTATTGAATAAAAAGTAAATATGAAACAAAATCTTAAAATCTTACAAAAAAAAAAATCTTAAACTTAACCAGAAATTAGAAATGTTGCTTTGGTAATTAAATAAATAAAGTACTAAAATTACTAAAACTAAAATGGACATATTTAATATTAAAATTAAAAACACACCAAACTTACTAAAACTACAAACTTACTAATAAAATACAAATATTAAGTGACAAACTTCTAAAAAAAATTCTAATTAGAAAATTGAAAAGAAAATTATAAATGTAAAATGCATTGAAATTGAAATACTAAAATGACCAATTGAAATTAAATAAATTATAAATGTAAAAAAAATAACAATTACAAAAGACATCAAACTTACTACAAACCTGCTGATAAAATGAAGATGACAAAATTAAAATGAATCTAAAATGAAAAGGTTGCCTTGGCAATTAATTAAAATAAAATATGTTTAAATTATGTTTAAGTAATTACTGAAAAATTGTTAAAACTAAAACTGAAAGAAAAATAAATTAATGCTAAATAGAAATATTAAAAAAAAAAAAAAAACTAATTAATGACAAAAGGCATGTAAAAGTGCTGAAACCCAAATCAAAGTTAAAATAAAAACAAAAAATATAAAGAATCTCATTCAAAATATTAAAAATAAATATTTATTATATAGAGATTTATAAATTAGAATATAATTCTAAAGTAAACAAACTTTATAAAAATGATGACTGGCTCTCATAACGTTTCTAAATTGAAAATGACGATTTCCTCTTTATTCTGTCTTTGCTGCTGATAATTTATTCATCGCAAACAGCCTGCTTTTGTCTAATTATCTGTATTAATTATAAGTTATTATTAATAACATATTTAATTTGAAAGATGTGGTTGGTTTTTACACACATTAAAATCACTGCAGTGCATGATGTGATCTGAGCTCATTGTGTGTGTTTAGTTTTTGACATGGTACGAAGCGTCCCGTCGGTCGAGGCTCATTTTCTGGAGTCTGTATGTAAACAGCAGTGTCGCGATTATACAGAGTTGACCGGCCTCATTGAATTCTCATTAGTGGCTGGGCTTGGGCTTGGTGAAGAATGCTAATGCTGTAATTACTCCTGCGTTAAACACACAGACTTATCGAGAGCCACTTCGCCCGGCTTAAGAGTTTGAGAGTTCGTCTATGAATGTGACTGTCTTAATGCTAATTATTTAACATGTACCATTTGAATTAGGCCATGAAAGTCAATTTGAGTTATCACTGAAGGAGCCACGCGAGGACGAGGCTTTGAATTACGCTGGCGGAGCGACTGCGATATTAAAGGTGGCTTTGACCACTAGAAGAGAACTGACGCTTTGAACATAAAGGGCAGAAAATGAGAGAGTTTTTTCATGCTCTATTGAGATTTTGAGAACTTCCTGTGAATGTAAATTTGGGAAAAGCATGAAAGGGGTCTGTATGTAAGTAATATGAAGCATCAGTGTTGAAGACATAAGTTCAGATGTATCCATCTATCTATCTATCTATCTGTCTATCTATCTATCTATCTATCTATCTGTCTGTCTGTCTATCTAGCTATCTATCTATCTATCTATCTATATATATATATATATAAACTTATAATATATAATACATTTTCTTTCTAAATTTTTCTTTATTTATTTTCATTATAATATTATTTTTATTAAATTCATTTAAATTTATAATAGAACATCTGTTGATATATAATTTATTTTTATTTATTGTTTTTATGTATTAGTTTTTATTTTTAAACCATTTTATTTATTTTTAACTATTTATTTTTCAGCATTTTTATTTTTTATTTTGAATATTTTATTTATTTGTTTTCAATAATTTATTTTTATTATTTTTAATTTTAACGTTATTTTAATTAATTTAATTGTGTAATATCTAGGTACCACATATAATTTTAACATTTTGTCTATTTATTTATTTATTTATTTATATATTATTAGTTTTAAATAACTTTAATTTATTAAATAAATTTATTTTATTTATTTATTTAGTATTCATCAGTTTGTTTATTTATTGTTTTATAGTCATTTGTATTAAACATGTACATTTTTAAAATATAATTTTTTATGTGTTTTTATTTTTTGTTATAATTCATTTAATTTTGTAATGTAATATATAATTTTAACATTTTATCATGTATTATTTTTTCCAACATTTATTTATTTATTTGTTTATTTGTTTTTTTGTTTCAGTTTTATGCAGCTTTTTTTTTTCGTAGAGCACCAGTTCAGATGTGGTCATTATAAACTTTTTATAAAAATGAAGGGTGCAAACATCTTTCTTTTTCTTTGGAAGAGTTTTGGAATGGCACGAGGGTCAAAAACTGATGGTTTTTAGATGAACTTTAATTAAAAATAATAATAAATGATTTGATGTGTTGTTGTTGATTCGGTGCTTAGCGGTCATGCTGTTTTAATGATGCGAGTTAAGATGCAGGGCATGCCACTAAATTCATTATTTTAACTCAGCGATGAATGAATTATGAATGAGAGGAGAGATTTTGGGTTTAATTGGACCTTGAAGGGTAAGATGATGTTGTACCTTAAGACGAGCGTAATCTCATTAAAAAGGGCACATAATCACCTCTAATATTTGCTCAGACATTGCCAAAAACTTGAAAGATTTGGGATCAGCATCGGCGTGAAGCTGAAACTGATCTGCCAGATGTCACAGCTTTAGTAATGAGAGCTTCGTTTCTGTGCCAGTGTGCACAATATATATCTATAAATCCATGCTAATGTGTCCTAATGAATAAACATGAGCACAACTGAACTGTTGTGACACAGTCAGAGCCTCGTGTGGCTCCTCGACACCTGGCTTTTCTGTGAGGACTTCAGGAAGTGCTGCTCCTTTACATTTGCATTTTCAAAGTGCAATGTTTGACACTTGCCGGCATCACTTTAATTATATTAACAAATCTAAATGTGTTTACTGTAGATATCGGTGTGTTTGCAACATGTTCTTTATTTGCTCCACAGATGCTTTTGACTGAAAAATTGTGAAGATGGTCTCACATCTCACCTGCAGGTGGATTTTCACCTGATTTTGATGAAATTGATGTATAAAAATGTAACTAAAATGACTAAAACTGAAATAAAAGAAATAAATTAAAGCTACATAGAACTAAAAACACTTATTGCTAAAACTACAAATCACAAACTACACATTTACTAATAAAATATTAATATTATATGAAAAATACAATAAAATGTTATATGTTGAAGTACTAAAATTACTAAAACTGAAATAAAAATAATGCTAAATAATGTTTTAATTAAAAATGACATCAAGCACATCAAAGTTACTAAAAGTACAAAAGTACTATTAAAATAAAATATGATATTAGCTAAAATATAAATGAAAATGAGAAATGTTGACTTGAATATTTTAAATTGAAATAGGATCAAATATAATAAAAATAAAGATAAATAGAAATATTAAAACTAAAAAAATACATCAGTGTCTAGAACTACAAAAGTACAAATATAATAAAATATGAATATTAAATGAAAAACTTAAATGTTTAAATAAAATAAGTTTGTTGAATTACTAAAACTGAAATAAATTAAAGCTAAATAGAAATGTAAAAAAAACTTAACTAATAAAAATGACAAAGCATAATTATTAATGATTTTTAATTACTAAATTTAAAAATGTAATAAAATAAAGCTACATTTCTAAATGTAGAACATTTCAAATTTTATTTTAAGTTCAAATTGAAATAAAAATAAAGCTAAACATAAATATTACAAAAAATAAAGCTAATAAAAATGGCAAACATATTTAAACTAAAATTAAATTTCAACTCTCCTCAACAACACAAGATTTGTGGATTTGTTCACGGCAGATTACCGTTTGTGGTTTATTCCAAATGTAAGCAATATTAGTTAATAACAGAAAACTGAAACTTTCCAAATCAATGCGGAAATGGGTCTGTCGTTTTATACGGGATCCCTGATAAATGGGTCCTTAAAGCCTCTTATTTCAGGCCTGATGAAGGACTCCGCGTTTGCCGGCAGGATTTGTAATTACAGTGGTTTAGCTCAGCAAATATTCTCTCCCAGACCAATCAATAGAGAAATCAGCAGCTAAACTGGCTGTTAACCCAGTGCTTTACAAAGATCTCCTCCTCTGGGCCTTCATTTGCTGTTAGCATGGCCAAACAGAACAGATTTTGACGACTGTGTTAATAAACACCTTCAATTTTTAATCCTGCTTTAAAGAAACACTCGACATGGACGTAATGAGCGGCTGAAATATGGCGGTGCAAACGCAGTGATTTATTGACTCGCTGACAGCATTAGTCTTCTCTAACATGTAATGGACTTCTGATCGTTCCGTTCCGAAGAAGGGGAAATTACATTTGGGGAATGCAGATGCTGTAACACGGACTGATCTGCATAATGATCTTTAAACCGGGACGCCCATCGCCGCTCACACAGAGAAAACCAATGTTTTAGGTGTTTGTTTGCAGATGTGTTTTCTGTCTGGTCTTCAGGGATTTGCTGCAGAAACATCATGCACATGTGTCTGCGAATGCGAGCAGAGCGGATTGAAATGAGGCATTTCGGTGTCATTGGAAGGTGTTTTTTTTATTCCTGTGTCCCTGAAGTGACCTCATGTTGATTCTGTTACAGAATCATTGTGAGTTATTGTCAATTGTTTTATTTTATTATTTAAAATAGAGTGGGGGGAAAGGGATCCTGTTTATTTCCACCATTTAAAAAAAAAAAAAAAAAAGACTTTTAACAATAGCTTTATATGTATAATGGAACAGCATAATGCAGTATGAATATAATTTAGGTGATGTAAATTAGTGTGATTTTAGTATTATTTATATTATATGATTATTTATTAATATTTTAAATTAGCTTTTGTTTTTGTATTTTTAGTTTTCATTGTAGTTTAAGTCCTTGTTATTCTGTTACATGCTTTTGTCATTTTTATTTCAATTTTAGCTCTGTGTGTGTGTGTGTGTGTGTGTGTGTGTGTGTGTGTGTGTGTGTGTGTAAAAATATAATATATGTGTGTGTGTGTGTGTGTGTGTGTGTGTAAAAATATAATATGTGTGTGTGTGTGTGTGTGTATATATATATATATATATATATATATAAAATGTGTGTGCGCGTATATATATATATATATATATATATATATATATACATACATATAATACATTATATATTTAAAAATATTATTAATGTAATATTATATTACTGTTTTATATACATTTTTATTTTATTTATAACATTTTTATTAGTGTTTGCTTTTTCTGTGTTTTTTTTATTTCCGTTTCAGTAATTTAAGTCAGTTTTAGTAAAAAATTTTAGTAGATTTAGGCAATAAATTAGGCAATAGGGAAATCGGCTTCTTTTCCACGAACTGGTTCTTTCGTTTCAGTTAACTGGCTCAATTTGCTACTTCATTTAGGCTACATAATCATGCAATGACATAACTCATACGCAATTATATCATTAAAGCACCCAATAATGATGTGAAATGTGGATGTTTTACATGACTAAAACATGTTAAGTAAATAAAGTATTAGGTTCACCCATGCTCATATCAGCAGCTCATCGGTCTTTGGTTCGAGTTGAACTGTTTTCTCAGTTCAGTGACTGTTGGAAGAACTGGAGCGCTGGATGATTCATTCGACACAGGATCAGATACGCCGCTACTGTATTTTGGCTCATTTGGAGTCAGAGTGAATGTCAGGCATCTGAAAGTGAGTTTTGATTGAGTAACTAGTAGATCTGTGCTGCTCAAGCTGTGAACTGTCTCAGGATGCTTCAGATAGTTCACCAAAAAGAACCGGTTCAAAAGAAAGATTCGTTTGTGAACCGGACGTTACTCTATAATGTTTGGCTGAGGCTCTGGATTACAGGTAATAATATTGTAAATAATGTTCAGTTTCTTGCACAGACCAGTCGTTTCGCTTCATAAGACCTCAATATATTGTCAGGTGCCACAGGGATTAATTTTGTGTTCCTTTATGTGCTTTTTTGTTTTGTTTTTTTGTTTTTTCTCAGTGGCGATAATCTGCTGACTTGCATTCTATGAATCACCAAGGACCACAGATTCAGCTAAAAATCTTCTTTACTGTTCTGCTGAAGACAAAAAAAATTCACCTACATCTTGGATGTCCTGACAGTGAGTAAATTAACGGCACATTTCCATTTTTGGGTAAACTTCCATTAATTTTTTTCATGTAATATTTTATTCAATTTCAGCTTTATTTAAATTGCCTAAACGATTTTAATAGTTTTACTTAACAGCAAGTATCACATTGAATTATGTTGTCAAGTAACTTTTGAAAGAAATCTTGAAAAACTGTAAAACATATTTCAATAATATTTTTATTTACTATTTTAAGCAGTTTTTACAGTATTTCCAGAACCAAAGCCATTGAGAAAGTGAATCGGGTTTTTTTTTTTTTTTTTTTTTCATATTCGTCATCCTTTCCTATCAAAATGCTTGCTACGGATGCGAAAATGCAGAAAATCGAACCTGATCCAAATTTTTTATAACGGACGAAAGTTTCAGAGCCAGTAAACGTAAACGTGATTGTAAAAACGTGAGGTCGTCTTTATTTTTTAATGTGCGAAAATTTCGGACTAAAATTTTGGACTCAATGACCTTAACTCTTGCACTCAATCCAAACAAGCAAGTAAACTGTTGATTTTTTTTTCCCAAAGTGAGCCTGTTTATTAGCAGAAAGGCTTTGCATTTTCCATTACAGCTAAACACTTTTCAACTTCATTCCTGTTCTATTGCTCCAATTGTCTCATGTCCCTCATCTTTTTATCCCATGGTTCAGTCGGTCAGTCTGTCAGTACTTCATTGAGTCCCGTGATCCTGACAGTCCGGATACATGCGCGTCTCCCAGGCTTGTGTAGGGAAAAGCTGGGCCTTGTTTTCCAAAGGCTTTGACAATCCGGCAGTCAGGCTTCAGTGGGCAGCGTTTGCTCCGTGACAGCCAGCGTTGTTCCCAGAGTGACGGGGTCCAGAGCCACCCGGAGCGACAAACACCGTGGATGAAATGCGTTCGAGGTTAAATGATAGAGCTGCTTTATTTTCTTTCATCTTTGTTCCTTCAGGACGTCTTGGATTTCTGCCGGTATGTGTACATGAGTCGGCCTCGGTGGTCTTCACTCGACTTAAATATGTCAATCAAGCATGAGCATCGGAAGCAAAATAAATAAATCAAATGTGTGTGGGTCCTCACCCAGAAAAAATTTACTGGAGTAGATACCATTTCCTGTATTCTGGTGCCTTTTAATTAAACAATTATTTTTATAGCCTAAAACTGTTACCACATACCTGGAAAGGTTTCCTAAATATTAGCACAGCAACAAAAGTCTAGAAAGTTGTTTTGAACAAAAGAAGCTGTAGCTAGCTAGCCTAGCAAAAAATGTCAGATAACAGTTAGCGTTATAACAACATAGTGTAACTGTAATTCAGTGCTGCAACAAAGTTGTGTATTTCGAGTTGTGTTGTGGTAAAAACTAATTTTATATAATAATATAAAATGCACTAAGGTCTAATGAGCTGCTGGGTTAATGAAAAATTAATCACTTTGTCTGCGTTCGCACAAACTGATTTGCTGAAATCAAAACGTGTGTGCTAGCCAATGAGGTTCCTCATTGCACATTAGCCCCGCCCACTGCTAAGGGAACCGGCGGTGGATTCTGGTCGTTCTTAAAGACTGAATAATTGCAGATTTACTCTGTTAATTTGATAGGAAAATACAACAAAGAATATAATTTGCATGCAGTGCATCAATTCTATGTGGTGTGTAAGACTTTGTCGCACTTTTTCTGTCACGTGTGAGGAAAAAAGAACGCTACATACTAGTTTACGGCGAGCCAAATACACTGCGCGTTCATTGATATCAATGGGAATAGTGTGCTTTAAAGGGATTGTTCACTCAAAAATTCAAATTGTTCCAAAACATCTATGAGTTTCTTATATTTTATATTTTCAAGAATATGGCAAACAAACAGTTGACAGTCCCCTTTGACTTCAATAGTATGGAAAAAATACTATGAAAGTTATTGGGGAACATCAACTCTTTAAAGATGAGTGAAAATATCTGTGTTATACAACTCAAACACCGGTGAGTGAAATCAACATAGCCAATGGCTAACAATAGACATCATTTAATCATTTAGCATGACAAATTGTGAGTGAGTTACTTGTATTGCCATGTTGTTGGGGATTTTTCCCAACTATATTAGGAACCACTGATTTAGTTTATGGGTTTTCCATTGATCATGATTGCATTTCACATTTCCCAAAGTGGAATCTCAAAATCGATCTATAATCTTGCAAAACGTTGTATTTACAGGAGCTTTATATAAAATTCCCACTGTCTGAAATCCAATATACATGCTCAAATTCAGGATTAAGCTGGAAAAACTGAATGTTAAAGAGGGTTTGTGGTCGGGTCTGGATGGGATAATCCCTTCAGGTGCTGTGACATGCCTGTCTATCATGGCTGATGGGAAAAATAGCCATAAAATGCCCAAACGCTGAAGCTCTTATCTGGCAGTGAAGCATCCAGATATCATTTCTCATTTTGAAGTTTTCTGAATCACCTACTCCAGTCTTATCTTTACAGCAACTAGCTGGACTGGCCAAACAGGGCTCCTTTGTGTCGCCATAAACCTGCTCTGAGTGTCTGTCATGTCAAACAAGAAATAACAGACCCTCTCGCTTTAGAAATATTGAGCCAAGTAAGGCCTCCAAAAGTCTGTAGATCAAAAGAGTTATTCATATTATGCTGTGAGTATGTATATATAGAGAGAGAGAGAGAAAAGATTTAAAAATTAATATATTATGTATATGAATTATATATAGGATAAACTATTTAACAAATGTGAAAATATACTGTATTTAGAAATATTTGAATATATTTATGTTTATACAACAAAATATTTAAATATATTAAAAAAATTATATATCATTTAATAGCAAGTTTATAAAAGAAAAGTTGGAGAAACTTCAAGTTGAAATCCGTAGTGTTAACTGACTGTCAGTGACTCTTTATTTAAAGTAGCTCTTTATTTCCATCCTGTCATCGTGTAAATAATTGTTTTAATTAATCAAGCGGATATGATCTTTATCAGAGCAGATTTCTGAATGCTGCTAAATCCTATTATGAACGTCTTTAAATGAAACGCAAACAGATTCATTGAAGTTACAGAGTTCAGCAAAACAGGAAAAACCCAGAAAACCTGCATATCTAGGAATATACATGTATATTCAAGCTAATTAATGGGATTCAAACACCTACAGAGAGCGCTGAATGAATTATTGATGCAGAAATCATTTATTCTCAGTAATAGCAACGCCAGGCAACTAATTACTGCAGTCAAATTTGCATCGCTAACAAAAGACAACAGAAGCCATGCGACTGACGGAAGATCACTGCGGAGAATTAGAGTTTCTGTAGAGGAAAACAATCCTCAAAGCTTCACCGATGCCCAGTTTGTCCATTAAATTTCTCTCGCTGCCTTCCAGATTTCATTCCCGCTCTTCAAATACTGTAAGTCTGATTCAATAATGAGTTTACATATGGCGGGACGGTCGTGAGGAGGAAGCCGTCCAAACAAGATCAGGCCTCCTCCGGATGACACTCCGTATGAAATTGTTTGTTCATTCCTTGCCAATTATCATTTTCTCCTCAGAATAACTAACTCCAGCTTCTTTTTTATCTTTGTGTTGATCCATAGCAGGGGAAGCAGGGCCGGCTGGAGATCTGGCTCAGGTCAGAGATGACTTTCACTTCTCTAATTGGATTTGCTGCTGCCAGTGTCGAGCTCACAGGGCTGGATGGACGCCAGTCCACTGCATCTGGGTTCGGTCCTTCAAGCTTCAGCGCTTCACTGATTCTCATTCATTACGCTGGCGTGTGAAGGCGTAACTCGGAATAGGGAGATTGGAGGAAAAGCACAGAGTAACTTCCAACTGGAAATGCAGGTGAAAGATCTGCTGCGGTGATTTCACTCAACAATCACGACTGTGATGATGCTCTGGTGACGTGGGGCGATTCGAGGTGATCAGGGGTTTTATTCATACCTAAAATTAAAAGTATTAAAAATCATTTCGTTAATTAAAATAAAGATGAAATAAAATAAAATGTAATATTAGATTTAAATTTAAAAACAGAACATTTGACATTTCTAACTGAAATAAGTACTAAAATTACTAAAGAAAAAGTAAAGCTAAATAGAAATATTTTTTAAAAACTAAAATTTAATAAAGCACACAGCAAAATGACTAAAGTGTTAACTAAAAAATGAGAAAAGCATGTAGGAAAATTACTAAGATGTAAACTAAAACAAAAAAGATAAAAGCACAGCAAAATTACTATAACAAACTAAAAACTAAAACATGAAAAAGCGCATAGCAAAATTACTAAAACATGAATTAAAATTTTGAAAAATTATAAAACACACAGCAAAATTACTAAAACAAACTAAAAAAATGAAAAAAGCAAATAGAAAAATTACTAAAACTTGAACTGAAACTAGAAAAATGACGAAACATAGCAAAATTACTAAAACATAAACAAAAAATGCAAAAGCCCATGGCAAAATTACAAAAATGTGAACTAAAAATTTGAAAAATGAGAAGCGAAATTACTAAAATGCAAACTAAAAAGTTAAAAAGAATATAGCAAAATTATTAAAATGTGAACTAAAAACTAAAAAAGACAACAAAAAAACTGTAAAATTTGTAAAAAATAAAAAAATTAATTTAAAAAAAATGACAAAAGCACACAGCAAAAGTACTAAAATGTAAACTAAAAATGCGAAAGCACATAGCAAAATTACTAAAATGTAAACTAAAAACTAAAAAAAAATGATAAAAACACCTATCAAAATGACTGAAACTGAAATTATTAAATTTTTCCGTTTTTGAAAAATGTTCAAAAAGTTATGTAAGCAGTAATGTACGAGAGGCCGTGCTGTATTGTGAATAAGTCACGGCTGAAGGGCATTGTTTGGCATGATGCGAAGCGGAGTAAATTTTAATATTAATATTAAAAATATATATTAATAAACACTATAATGGTATAAATATGTGAATAATACTAAAATAATACTGAACTTAATTACATTTTTTTAGTAGCATGACAGTAAACACACAAAACAAAAGCAACAGAGATCTCATTTAAGATGACAGCATTAAATTTGTAAAAGATAACAGGTCAGCAGGCTGTCTTTTGTAAGATGTTGCTGTATCTTTATTATTCCATTCATGCATTGGTGGAGCAGCAGCATGTGCTGTAATATTGACCTTGATATCTTCAGGAATTCAACATGACATGTGGTGAAGCTCCTACGTGTGTGTGTGTGTGTGTGTGTGAGCACGCTCCGTTTGACAAAATCCATGCATGTTTTAATAGATAATGTTCTCACTATCTCTATCTGCAGGACATGTGTAATCCACAAACTCTGGTGAATCATACCAGCATGTGATGGAATAACCGCAGGTCTACTTAAATACATTTGTTGACTCACCTTTTCACCAATTACAGGACAGACAGCAGCGCTTTCCATTTGGAAGGCGCATCTGAATGCATAAACATCCGTGCGGTATTGATTTACACCCTCTGGGTTCAGGAAATTAGATCACATGACCAGCGCAGGATATTTTAGTTGTAAAAAACGAAGCTTCTTATGGGTTTCCAATAAATGTAAAGACAAACCATGGCACAAAATACAGCTTCATTGAGTGATGCAATCCACATGTTTCTTAAGGATAATTCCGCTCTTAGTGAATTGCCTTGTTTTCTCTACTATCCCATAATACTATCATTTGATGTCACCTGGACTGCTGGGAAGAAAAAGATCAAAAACCACAGCAGATCAGTGCAGTATCAAATATATACACAAACATATAAATATATATTTATAAACACTGAAAACAAGTCTGAATTGCGAGATATAAACTCAGAATTGCAAGAAATATAGTTCACCCCAAAAATAACCTGCCAAAAATGTTAAATTCTAAATCCAAATTTTACAAGAAGCTTATGGACATTATTATAAGTCAGACACTGAAGTGAGTTGCTGTTTTTGTTACTTTTCTGAGGAAGATTCATTCACTTGTTCTGGCAATGTTGTAAGTGATCTTTCTTTCTGTTTTAAAGATGTTTTCTTTGGATTGTTTGACTACTCAGAAGAGAATATAGGAAAATATAACTTACTTAATTTGTGTTTTTTGCTAGTTAAATTTCACATACATAAAAAGTTAGTGCCTCTAAACATTTTCTTTGTTCAAAGTTCATCTGGACGAGTAGCCAATGGAAATTATCCAAAGCTCTGTTAATTCAAAAGCAATGAAAACTGTATCTCTATTCATCCTTTGTGTTGTTACCCTGGCAACACTTCTGTATCTGAGTACGCTTGTATATTTTCTCCTTTTTGTCCCGATCTGAATCAAAAAAATCACGAACCCACTCCAAAGTTCCAGTCTAAATACGTTTTTAAGTTCCGATCTGAATCAAAAGATTCGCGATAAGTGCTCCGAAGTCCCTATCTAAATCAAATGAATCACGATACCCGCTTTGAAGTTCCGATCTGAATCAAGTGATTCACGATTCTCGAACCGGTTCAAGGGCTTCAAAACAGTGAATCATTTTGCGACGAGTGGTTAACTGGTTCGGAGTTTTAAAAAGCTCCATTTCTAGAATGATGCCTAAAAGTTTTGCATGCGCAGGGTAAGAGTTGTGAAAGCGTAGGCCTACATAAGACTGTAAGCGTAAATTAAATTTGTCATTTAGACATATTACCTTCATACGTTTCACCCATCAATAACTTACATGCTTTTTAAAATTATTACAAGCGAGGGTGAAATTGAATATGGCTCTTTTGAACTGGTATTTGCTAGCTTGAAATGAATGATTGAAGTAAGTCACGAGTTTGAGTTTGAATCAATCGGAGTGGTTCCAGCGGAAATGACTCACTCAACTGAATCAGTTTGTCTGTTCGCTTTTCGCGCCATCAGACATGATTATGCTACACTAGTCTCGTGTAGCCAGACTGATGGCTGAAGGTCTGGAATCTATGGTAGCTTTCATTGGCCAAGGCCCGCCCATGAGGCCGTTTGACTGACATGTCAAACAACCAATCACAGTTCGTTTCGTTCAGCATCACGTTTTGGGGCGTGGAAATGTCGCCACAATAGAGTCTGGGAATCTACGTCAGGCTGCGTTGGATTCCGCCATGTTTTAGGTAACGCTCAGGAGCACATAGTATAAACACACTCAAATCACCACAGAAA
>JAFVLL020005345.1:13116-66604 GCA_021397915.2 Tor tambroides | reverse complement strand
TGAATAAACTGACAGCTCGGATGCCCAGATTATGCAGAGCTGTAATAGCTGCTAATGGTGGATATTTTGATGAATCGAAAATGTAATTTTTTTCTATGTATAAACTGTTTGTGTAATAAAATATGTTTTCGTAGTTTGTGTTGTCCCTTATCAGTGCAAAATTATCACAAATTAAAAAGGATTCATGCCAATATTGTCCAAAACCCCACTTTCTAGGGCGTTTCCAAACTTTTGGAGGGCCTGTTACTCGGCATATTTTGTGATGTATTTTGAATTCACATAAGGTCTTTAGAAAATATCGTGTTTTCTAGAAAGACTTTTGATGCATTACTTGACAACACTGTTGGTGCCCTAGTGACCTGTGTACAGTAGCTAATGGAAATGTCAAAAGGAATTTGTTTTTATTCATTGTATTTATTTATAATCATTTATACCATTTTAGTTTATTAATTTTTAATATATTTGAAAATATCAACCTAAAATATTGACATTAGGTTGATAGTCAGCCTTTTGTTTGTGAAAAAATAAAGTTTGTCAAGTAACTGAAAGTTTCTTTTCTCTCCTACAGCAAACACTAAAGGAAACAAGCGCTCCAGGACCAGAACTGACTCCTACACAGCAGGACAGTCTGTTGGTGAGTCTTTGACTTTATCCCCATTCTAATTAATAGTTTTATAGTAGGGTAAACTCTCCTGTAAAACTGATAAGCAGGGAGATTACAGAAAAAAGTTGTTCCCAAGATTTTGTTCACACTGTCGGAGCTTTCCCATAAATAATGCTTTTATTTACACACATTTCGGACAGTCCCATAATGACAAAGTGACGTTATGAAGTGACTTTTAAAATACTCATCTGGAATTTCCACCAAAACTAATGTATGTTCTTGGTAATATATTAATTTTTGTGGTGTCTTTTTGGTATGTTTCATGTAGAAGCTATGGAGGGTATTGACCTGGGAGAAACAACCCACAAAAAGCCTGGGACTACAGTGCCTGAGTCAATTCACTCCTTCAGTAAGTTCTTGAAGACAGTCCTTAAAGTCATTCTGCTTTCAAGTCCTCCTGGGTGGTTCTAATTTACAAGCTCAGAAGTCATGATTATTATCTAAAGTGATTTTGGTCTGAATTAAGTTGGCATTTTTAAATTCTGTTCCTTTAGGCTACCTGTCAAAAACAGAACAGGTTTTACCTACGTTATCAATCTTATGCCACCACAAACAACGGGTTTTGTCCTCTAGACCTGATAAACAACAAAATGAGTATTATTTTCTGGCAAACTTGATAAGTTTTATTCATCAATAGATGCATTTAATCCATGCAAATCACTGTGCTCTCCCAGCTGAATAAGGTGCCAAAATCTATATTTCTTAACACAGTACAAAAGTTGGTCTGCACTCTTTATTTTATTGAAATTAAAGTAGGAGATAAAAAGATAAATATTTCAGCTATCTGACAATTCTTTGTCTCTCAATGATTATGTAGCAAACAACATACAACAGATGATTATAGTTAATCAATCAATCTACAAACACATCAAGAGTTTTAAAGAGTGCAGACCAACCTTTGTAATGTGTGAATCAATAGATGCATAGGCTTCATCCTGGAAAAAAAAAAAAAAAGTCTCACAGGTTCCGAAAAAAAATTTATTAGGCAGCACAACTGTTTCCAACTCTGATAATAAATCAGCATATTAGAATGATTTCTGAAGGATCATGTGACACTTAAGTGTGTAGTAATGGCTGATTAAAATTCAGCTTTGCCACAACAGGAATAAATTATAAAGTATATATAAAAAAAAAAGTTTTATTTTAAATTGTAGTAATATTTCACAATATTACTGTTTGTAATGTATGTTTGATCAAATAAATGCAGTGTTATGGAAGTGTAACTAAAGCGTTACCTTAACTAATGTGTCAAAATGTTTTTTTCAGCCGATGAATGATAAAAAAATTGAGTCTCAAACAGAATCCATCCAGCTTTGAAAAAACTACCACATGCACATAATAAAGGGAAGCAGAAATAAGCAGTTACATATGTAAAATAATGCGATCATCAAACATTAAACGGCACATAAATCAAAACTGCCTAACTTTACCGATCGAAATCTCGACCCAGGAAGTAGTATAGGACTGTACAAGCTTTGGGGGTGCTTATGGAAGCAATCTACTCCATCTACACTACGTTCATCTCCAACTATGCTCTATCATCGTTCTGAAACCAATCCAGACGTATGTATGCTTTGTGGTTTTCTCAGCTTTTTGTTCAATATATATATATATATATATATATATAGATATATATTAGTGGTGTCAAAATTAGCGCGTTAACGCATGCGATTAATTTTTTCAGTTTAGTGCGTTAAAATATTTAACGCAATTAACGCGGGGGTGGGGCTAGGGTTGGCCGCCCCACTCACAACTGCTGTTTCTGTCACTTTTTCTCTTGACAAGAAGTGCAAGAACGTCTTTACGACCACATCAAACGGGAGGCGTTTCAAACGCGCGCTCCACTTCATTTCAGCGCCAGGTGTGAGTCAAACAAGCGCGGAAACTGTTCTGCGCTTGCAGCGCGCGCTCTTCAATTGCACGCACAAAGACACTGGCGCGCGCTGTAGCCTGTATCTTTTCATATCAAAGCGCGAAATAAACTACGTGCATGCAATGTCGTGGTCAGTTAAGTCATGAAGTTACCAAAAAGACGATTAAAGCCTTAAAACTGTGCATGCATGTAATATATTTTATATAGGGTGACCATACGTGCCATTTTTCCCGGACGCATCCTGGCCAGGATTTCTATATTGCCTAAAATATCTAGGATTTGGCTTTGTTTGCGTGTGCAGACCGATCAGTGTATGACATCGGTTCCTTATGTTTTCGAAACGCTCTCTAGGTTCTTTGAATCAAAGCAATATGAGAGAAAGTTGAGAGAAAATATGATGCGTTTCAGAACCGCGTCACGTTCAGCAGCGGCAGCTCTTAAAGAAATAATAGCCAAAGTAACCTAATAACCAGCTGCTGTGATGTCTATTAATCAAAGGACAAAGAAAAACAGAGGAAAAAATAACTTTTATAGCTTTAAGGATTTATCTATATTTAATTTAGAATGTGTTCGTTAACTTCAATTTCAATTTCTGTATATTTCTGCTGAAGGGCACAGGTAAATATGACATTTATTATAATGGGTTTATGTGAAGATTGTTTTAAGTTCATTTAAATTAGAAGTTCTTTTTAAGTCTAATAAATGTTAAAATTGAAAGCTTTGTAATGTTGAATGGCTAATCAATGATTAAATAGCTACTGGGGAAGAACTATTCCAGAGACATCAGAGTGGTGCTGGCCTTCATTCATAAAAAAAGATGCCATTTATACAAATATTTAAAAATGTACTGTCTTTATGTTGTTTGTACATTAATTTGAAGATTGAATGTGAAATTATTGCAATATAAAAGTATATTAAAAAACTTTAATGTTAGGTGGGATTAATCGCGATTAATTTCAGAAAAATGTGCAATTAGTTAATTTTTTTTAATCGATTGACAGCACTAACTTATATATATAATAACTTTATATATATATATATATATATATATATATATTAGAAAACTATGAGTGATAAACCTGAAAAGCTGCTAATTATATTTCAGCTAGCCCAGTAGTTACCATCTTTTGGTGTATTTGATACTATGCAGTTAAAGCAAAACATTAAAAGTACAAATAAGACGCAGGTTGTGTCAATTTTCCATTATTAAACCCTTTTGTTTTATTTAATAAACTATTTGAACAACTTTGCATATCTTCTTCATCATCATTGGACTCAAACAATACAGAATACCAGACCATGAAAAGGAAGATGAATATTGCTTTCCCCACTAGTTCCCACTCATGAACCTCTTTTGGCTCTGGAAGTCCCAAGCAGCACAGTCTGTTCTTCATCGCCACTGCTCCCATCCAGCGCAGAGTTGTCTTGATGGCCACTGGTCCAGTTTAACACCAAGCCTGTCTCCTAACCCAACACTTGTTTGATGATATTGATGTTCACACCGAACCTTCCTCTCCTGCCTCCTACACCAAATCCAGCCATTCCTTTGGCCTTGCCCTTCGCTGGCTCCTTTCAGCCCTTTGGTTCGGCCCTCATGCAACCCAGATTCATCTTGGGGCTTCAAGTGACCAGCTCTGCCATGACATGGGGAGTCTACCCTGGCTCTGCCTGTTCCCTCCAAGCCCTCAGCTCCACCTTGGCCTCTCAGCTCCACCTGGGAACGTTGTCCTTCCGGCTCCATTAGTCCCACCTTGGTCAGTCGTTGCCATGGACTTTGTGACCTTCGACACTAGGGCTGCACGATATATCGTTTCAGCATCGATATCGCGATGTGCGCATCCGCGATAGTCACATCGCAGGATGTGCGATGTTTAGTAGGCCTATACTGATCGTTATATTTATACTGATTGTTTTCTTTGCTCACACACAGACACTGCGACGCGACAGTTGTACAGAGATATCCATTTTTAAATAAATTTAGTAGCAGAGATACTGCAAGCGATTTTCAGTGCTGGAAATCCATTTAACCTTTGCTGAAACTTCCGCGTCGTCGAGGAGAGCGCAGGTCACGGTTGCTTAGCAACGCAGGCGCTCTGGCGCTAGCTCCTGAGCCCTTGGGAAAGAAGGAGAAACGCGCGCGGCTGGGCGTTTTCACGCGATAGTGTGAACGGCCCCAAAGTCTGTCTACACTGGACGCGACAGCGACTGTTACAAATCATTTGAACTTTGTGTCAGTATGTCATAAATAGAGCGAGGCATCAGTTAGAGCGGGGATTTAGACCGGGATAGAGCAGGAATTTGTCGCGCCGTGCATCGCATGCAGTGTAGACAGACAGCATCGTCACTGATTATGGGTTCTACAGTATTTTGTCGCGTCAAGTGTTGACAAGGTGAGAGCCACGCAGATGCACGTGAACACTGAATTCTGGTCACTTCCGCGTCTAATTGTGCCTGAAATGAGACATACGCGCGAAATTATGTAAAAATGCATGTCTCTGTAAATTTCCTTGTAAACACAGTTGCTTATGGCTTAGGTGAAGGTAACGAAAATGGATGTGTAACAGTACCTATATTCACAGCAGTTTAATGTTCCTGTTTTCTGTGTCATGAATGTTAATCAAACAACAAAACACAAAAAATTTTCATATCGCAATATATATCGCAGAAAAACAAACTATCGCAATGTGGGTTTTTTCCAATATCGTGCAGCCCTATTCGACACCATCGGGCTCCTCCATTCCTCCAGCTTCACCTCTGTCCTCACTCAAACCATTGTGGACTCCTGTACCCTGGCGCCACCTTGGCTGCTTGTCACCATGTCTCTGCTTTGGTCCACCTGTGTTGCTCAATCTCTCAGTCATCAGACTCTGCCTGGGCCTCCACATCTGCCAGCATCACCTCTTGTCGTTTGGGCTCAAAAGTCCACCATGGACTTTTTTTCAAACACATTGCTGTGTGACATCAACATGCGTTTATCATTATTTCAATCACCATATGAACATTTACATTTGCTTGAAACCAAAAAAATTGTTATATTCAATTATATTCAACATTCAACTCCCACAAAATGCAATTCACCAACAAATATTTGATAAGAACACACAATAGAAATTATTAGCATAAAAGGAAAGCTAGTGTTTTCCATTAGTATAAGCACAAATAAGTAAAGTAAAACAAACCTTTAATGTTTCAATGATTAAATAAAACCGAATAGTATGCTATCATATGATTCAGGATTTAGAATTCATTTTGGAAATTGGGGGAATTCCCTTGTTCAGAAGCTGCATCTGAAATGAAATTGGGTATAATATGTTTTTTTCAGCAATTAGAATTGCATAAATAGTTTTATGAGGTTAGTGTGTTTTAAACAGCAGTTAATGGGTTTTTAATAATTTAACACATTTTTTCCCATAATTAACTGCATAAAATTAATGTGTTAAATCAACAGCCCTGGTAATATTCTTCTACTGTATACAGTAAAACATACACACGTGGTCAGAATTGTTGGTACCCTTAGTAAAAATGATCAAAGAAGGCTGTGGAAATAAATCTGCATTTTTAATCCTTTTGATCTATTATTTAAAAAATTCACAAAATACTAACCTTTCATTGGAGAATAAGAATTTAAAATGGGGGGAAATATCATTATGAAATGTTTTTCTCTAATACACATTGGACACAATTAACGGTACACTTTTATTTAATAATTTTGAAACCTCCATTTGCCAAAATGGTTTTCTCCTATAATGCCTGAAGAGGTTAGAGAACACCTGACAAGAGATCAGAGACCATCCCTTCATCCAGAATCACTCCAGATCCTTTAGATTCCCAGCTCCATGACGGTGCTTCTCCTCTTCAGTTCACCTCACTCATTTTCTACAGGGTTCAGGTCAGAGGACTGGAATGGCCGTAGCAGAAGCTTGGTTTTGTGCTCAGTGACCCATTTTTGTGTTGTTTTTTAGGTTTGTTTTTGGATTATTTTCCAGTTGGAAGATCCAAACATGGCCCATCTGACCACAGAAGCCAGTCCCATTTGCAGTTCCAGTTGTGTCTGACAACAGAGTATGCTGGAGATTGTTTTTTGGTGAAAGCTAATTTTTTCTTGATTTTTTTTTTTCTTGAAGCCCTCCCAAACAACATGTGGTGACTCAACCTTTTTCTGCAATTCTCCAGCTGTGATCCTTGGAGAGTCTTTAGCCACTCAAACTCTCCTTCTCACCGTGCATTAGGACGATATAGACACACGTCTTCTTCCAAGCAGATTCAAAACATTTTCTGTTGATTGGAATTTCTTAATTATTGCCCTGATGGTGGAAATGGGAATGCTCTTTTCTTAAAGCCACTATCTAATTTGTGAAGCTCAATTATCTTTTGCTGCACGTCAGAAATATATTCTTTGGTTTTTTGACGATATAGACACACATCTTCTTCCAGGCAGATTCATAACATTTTCTGTTGATTGGAATTTCTTAATTATTGCCCTGATGGTGGAAATGGGAATACTCTTTTCTTAAAGCCACTATCTAATTTGTGAAGCTCAATTATCTTTTGCTGCACGTCAGAAATATATTCTTTGGTTTTTTGACGATATAGACACACGTCTTCTTCCAGGCAGATTCATAACATTTTCTGTTGACTGGAATTTCTTAATTATTGCCCTGATGGTGGAAATGGGAATACTCTTTTCTTAAAGCCACTTTCTAATTTGTGAAGCTCAATTATCTTTTGCTGCACGTCAGAAATATATTCTTTGGTTTTTCTCATTGTGATGGATGATTAAGGGAATTTGGGCTTTGTTTTCGCTCCTATTTATATTTCTGTGAAACAGGAAGCCATGGCTGGATAATTTCATGTTCATAATCACCCTGGAGTGCTCAAAATTGCGAATATGAATGGGAATATATTTCAGATCTATTTTACTCATAAGAATTTCTAGGGGTACCAGTAATAGTGTCCAACATGTATTTGAGAAAAAACATTTATTTCATAATGATATTTCCCCTCTTTTTAAATTCTTATTCTCCAGTGAAAGCTTAGATTTTTGTGATTTTTTTTTTTTTTTTTTTTTTTTTAAATAAAAGATCAAAAGGATTAACAATGCACATTTATTTTCACAGCCTTCTTTATCATATTTACCAAGGGTACCAACAATTCTGACCACGTGTGTAAGCACTTATTTACACTCTTTACTATGCTGATACTCACAAAAATGCACTTTGATATTTTTGCCACGTATGTGGCGAACATATCAAAGCGCATTTTTGTGAGTAGCAGTCAACCTTGCCTTGCCAGGGGGCTAGGTTTGACATGCTCAAGCCAACATAATAAAGCTATAAAAGTTTTAAAGGAATCATCAAGAAGAATCTGCTTACTCTTAATCTGCTTAATGAACAGGTTTCAGGATGCGTGTTTTTCAGTATGTTTATCATTGAAAATGTTACTTTATTATTTTCTTCCTTCAGTTGGAGATGGCCTTGTGCAGCCTGAGGCCCTGAACAAGAAAGCCATCCAAATTATCAACAGGGTGCGGGACAAGCTAACTGGTGAGCAAAACTCATTCAATCTCTGACCACAGAGCACTAACACATGAATTTCTAAGTGACAATACACAATTCTAGCACTATCATTCATTATCAAAAATCAACAGGTAGTAAAATAAATAATGAATGGATTTATGTGAATTTACTTCTTCTAGGACGAGACTTTTCCCATGATGAGACTTTGGACGTACCAACTCAAGTGGAGCTGCTCATCAAACAAGCTACTTCGCATGAAAACCTGTGCCAGTGTTACATTGGATGGTATGTGTTTTATTTTATTGCTGAAAAATTGTAAGAAGTTACACAAATATTCATTTATATGCCTTCTTCAACATAGCTCAGAATGTGTAATTTTATGCTGTGATATGGTTTTGTGTGTTTACAGTCTTTTTTTCTCTTATTCTCTTTAGGTGCCCTTTTTGGTAGAGCTTCTTTTATTGTTCCTGCTTTCTTTTTATGTATTTTACTGTAAAATTCACCTGGGATGGTGACGTAAACACAAAGCTTGAAAAATGTGAGCATGTGGAAATTAAATTTGTGCTTGTCGATCACTTCAAACCAAGATTGTCATCTTGTGTTGTGTTATATGTGTGTGTAACATTGTCACTGATTTTTGTTACTTGAAATGATTTGTAACAGTTAAGATAATCTTGCTCTGTTGATTGCCTGTTATTTCATTAAGAACTCAGAAGAACTACCAAGAATTGTCCAGGTCAATTACCACCAAACAAATCAAAGAGTTAAAAATGAGAGACTGTTTCACATAGAAAATTAAACATTAAAATGAGATGTTTAAATGTTCACCACAGTAGAAATGTGTATGGAGATTTATATGACAACATGAATAGTAAATGCTGACAAAACAATCTTATATTGCTCACTTTCTCCTCCATTAGCAATATATGTCAATGTTCCAGTTTTGCAGCAAACTCCATGCGCTGTAGCTGTGCTCAGTATTTGGAAAAATATGCTTACTGTTATCAAAATGAACTTTCACTTCTATTCTACACAGATTTTAAAGAGCATTGAAAATCAACACCTATCATGAAGGAAAAAGTCTAACTTCCTTAGAATTTCCCAGATGTCTGGAAAAAATATACATTTTGAAATAACTGACCTTTTTTCATATTGTTGAATTGCTTTGCAAAAAAAAAGAGTCCAATTATCATTTATTGAACTGATAATCTGATAAGAAAAAGAAAAAGAAACAGCAAGAGTTGTGCCGTTGTTAGAATTACCAGGGCTTGGGGGAGAAAAATTAGGTGGGTCCCGATTTCCAAGAGTAGATTGTACTATAAGAACAACTTAGCAGGGCCGCTCTCCAAGCTATCTCTTGGTGTGGTGATGGTATGCCTGAGTAAGTGAATTATAAAACAGGACTCAGTACCTTCTTGGATTAAAGCAACAGTCATACTGTTAATCATACTGAGCCGATAGGCTAAATCGAGCTGAGTGGATAAATGAGGTGTGTTTGATTAGGAAAATACACATAGCCAAGAACAAGTTTAATTTTGTGTATAATTTAATATAATTCATTGAAGAAATTCTGCAGCAGATCATATACTTGAACTTCTTGACTCGAGAGACATTTTGCAATGTCCCTTGGTAGATTGTGAGTGAGAGGAAAAATAAGTAGGAGTAAAACTACGATGGTGTTAGGTGAATGCTGTTAAGGACTAGAAAACAGATGCCATTCCTCCTGATGTCAATCCCTGGTGGAGGTAAGTCTTGAGTTATAACTATTGCGGGTGAAGAGTTGTTCATAGAGAAATTTTCAAGATTATTAAGAGATGAAGGCAAAATGGTAGAGAATGTGTAATCTCTCGTCTCTTAATCCACCATCTGAGCAGTTGGAGACTTGGAAAAACATCAAAATCTTCCACTGAATGCATTTTCACTCTTATTCTACACAGATTTTAAAGAACATTGAAAATCGACACCTATCACCTATAATCCCTTGCTGATGGTATCCCTGAGTAAGTGAATTATAAAACAGGACTCAGTACCTTCTTGGATTAAAGCAACAGTCATACTTACTGTTAATCATACTGAGCTGATAGGATAAATCGAGCTGATGGAGTAAATGAGGTGTGTTTGATAAGGGAAATACACATATAGACAAGAATGTTTTATCAATTTTGTATATAGTTTAATATAGTGGTAGAAGTAGCGTTCATTGAAGAAATTCTGCAGCAGATCATATTTTTGTTGGAGAAATATATGTTTGTAGAATAACCTGGAAGCAAAAACAGGGAACTTTAGGCCTCTAGATCTCAGGTCACTATGACCCACACTTTTTCACTTCACCCCCAGATAGGGTTGTGGCTAGAAGGGATACAGCTCCGACCAGAAATGAACAATGAAATTAATTGTATTAGATTGTGTTTTATTAACGACTACACCTACCCCAATCCTAAACCTACCCCTTACAGGAATGAAAAAATAGTAACTATTGTTGTACAGTGTGACAAAAATTACGTTGTATTGATGTGTGCATGCCCAGTAACGCCATACGTATCCCTTCTAGCATTTACCCCCAGATAGCAACATAGTGTCGGCCCAGATCTGGCCCACATGTCGAATGATGATCTGGCCCACATGTAGCGTGGAATGATGGCACTTGGGTGGACCGCTCCTGTTTGCCAGATCTGGGCCAAAAGCAGGCCATAGCAATGACACATCTCAGCTAAGAGCAAAGAAATAACCCACATTGGACCTTATCTGAGCAATAAAATCTTCATATATTATTAGCGTTGTCTAAGCTTGTTATCAAGCAAAATCACTGAAGGAAAAAAAGAGAACAGAAAAAAAAGACAAACAGAAACTCAAGAACTACAACTGACTGCAACCACAGCCTTAGATGAATTCAGCTGAAGATAAAATACATTAAATCTCTGAAGATCTCAGCAGAGGATGAAACAACTCCACAAACAGCATTACCAGCTTCACTTTTACTAACCAGACTGATCTTATTTGTGTTAGAGGTCTACAGAAGTTCTTATTGAGAATAAACTGTGATTTAAAACTTTTTCATTTGAAGTTACCATGATGGTGATTGGTGTTTCCATTAGTTGGGCTCTTAACACATTGCTTATCATTTGTTTTCTTTGGCTATTGTGTCTGAGTATATGTTTTGCAGTACATGATTTCACAATTACCATGTAATTGCTTTGTTCACTGAAGCCAGTTGAATCTCAAAGTTGTGTAATTTAATGCTTTTACGTTACAAGCTCTGTTACTGCAAAGTGAATTACAACATCAGTTTGAAGATGTATAAAAAAAAAAGGTGATTAGCACTGACACACAGATATCAGCAAACAACATATGAATTTCAACAATGGTGACAAAATATTCAGCTAATCGGATCAATTCTGGACATCCCAAAAGCTATTATAACACACACAAAAAAACAGCAAATACATACAAAATAAATACGTGAACCAAAATTAGAATAAAAGAAAATAATAGGACATTTCAGCTGCATAATTTATTCATGTTGTGATGCATGCTGAGAGTTTTTTTTTTTTTTTACTATGGTATCCAGCATGCATTGCAACATTATACTTATTAATGTCACCATTGTTGAAGTTCATGTTTGATATATGATGGCTTTGTGTGTTATTGGAGTTCAACTTTTTTTATATAAATCTTTTTACTGGTTCTACAGTACTATTGATCTTATACTGAAATTTCATACAGCAAATGTATTATTGGCACAACACAAGCTAGAATCCGTTAGTGAACCACAAACAATGAACTGATGTCATTTTATTTGCTGCTATAAATGTGTTTAATAACAGCCAGCAAAGACGAGCTAATTGTCATAAGAGTTAAGAGCCCAGCCAATGGAAACACCAATCACCATTAGGGTGAGTTCAAATGAAACAAACGTTAGATTTATAAACCCCTGTTAATTTTCAATAAGAACTCTGTAGACCTCTAACACAGATAAGGTCAGTCTGGTTAGTAATGTGAAGCTGGTAATGCTGTTTGTGGAGTTGTTTAATCCTCCTCTGCTGAGATCTTCAGAGATTTAATGTCTTTTATCTTCAGATGAATTCATCTAAGGCTGTGGCTGCAGACACACCGCAAAACCCAACAAGTTAGGGTAACTCAAACCGTTTGAGTAAACTGATTGCCTTGAAAACCCGACAAGTTAGGCTAACTCAAACCATTTGAGGAAACTTATTGCCTTAAACCATTTAAGTTTTTTAAAACTAACAATTATGAGTGTTCTGAACTTATTTCAGTTTAGTTCACTAATTAAGTGATTAATTAAATGCTGATTGAGCACTCCCAGCAAGGGGAACTAACATGTTTTCACGGTTACTTGGGCTGAATACATGGCTACAAAGAACCTGCAGCACAATAGGAGTAAACTTCATCGACAACTTCAATATTTTCTGGGGCCACAGACAATTGTTTAAACTGGATGGCCTCCACCCAAACAAACTTGGTGTAAGAGTGCTAAAGGACAATATCTATTTCTCCCTCCGTCATCCTTCAGTGGTGTGTGCCACACCTGGACAAAAAATGAGTGACCACAGGTCTTCATATCAGCCTCCGAGTCATCATGTGGTTGAAGAATCCCACAAGGACACAGATAACGCCACGCAGTCAAAACAACCACTGCTCATTGACATCCCGGCTGAGCCCTGCCCACAGAGCTCATCACATGTAGACTGTGACGAATTACAACAGCTCCAAGACTCAGCACCCAAGGACGACTTTCTGGAAAACAGCCAGGGAAGCCAGGAAAACATATCACAGCCACCAGAAACACCAAAAGCAGAGCCCATCTCACCAGACACTTTATCCATCTCTCCAGCATCTCCACTTCTAAGCTTCTCACAGAAAATGGAGGAACTGGTGCAGTAACTAAATCCTCCACCCCTCTTTCGCTTGCAAGCCTCCAGATATCAATCTGAAAACAAGGGCTCCCCAACCACCAAAGACTGCAGGGCCCAGCTCTCCCTCCTCTTCCTCCCCCTGTGAGAGCTCTCCGGCCGCTGCCACAACGCCAGGGCCAAAACCCTCCGCATCGGCCAGTAGGTGAACCAAAACAATTGATAACAGCTCTCAATGATATAAAGTCGGGTCCCTGCGACAGTGAAAATATCTTCACAAATGTTTACATAAACAAGCGGGAACCCAGTGTGCCTGTAGCCTTCTGTATTTCTGTTTTATCACGTGATAGAAAGTCTAAGGCCTTCTCAAGCCGTACGGCTGACCTATCTAATCTGCGGCCTATAATGCGTCAATCTAAGATTGCTGTAGAGACAAAATGTAATTCCATCAAGTTAAAGACTTTTAAACATTCACTAAAAAATAAATCATTTCTGATCAATGATTTAATAACCACAAATAACTGGATTTTATGTTTCTAAATGAAACATAGAAGGAAGACACAGCAGCTAAATGTCCTTAATTCGGAAACAGCCCCTCCTAATCCTTTAATTTTATAAGTGTCTGTGGACTGTTAGGGAGAGGTGGGGGTGTAGCTGCTCTATTTAAAGATGTTTACCAATGCAAGCAAGTCATTTGGTCAGTACTTGTCTTTGAATATCTAGGTATTGTGCTGAAAGGAGTTCCACGTGACTTGTTTGTAATTATTTACAGACCTCCAAAATAATTTCAGCCTTTGTTGAAGAGCTCACAGAACTGTTATCAATGATTTGCTCAGAGTTTGACTGTTTTGGTTATTGCAGGGGATTTTAATATTCACATGATAATGCAGAAATCAAAACTACAAAAGATATTATAACTGCCCTAAAGTTCATTACTGACCTGAGTCAGCATGTGATGAACCCACACACAATCGAGGACACATTCCCTGATTTACTCATCAGCAGTAGGGTCTAAACATTTCATCCATTGATATTAAGGATGTAGCACTGTCTGATCACTTCTGTATTTTCGGATATATTGATCTCTGTCACCACTGAATCTAGATCTGTCTCTGGTCGCAGAGATGCATTCAATGAGAACACTAGTGTGCTTATTTACGAAGGCAATATCTTTAACACTAAGCATTTCTGCAGACTCTGCTGATCTTCTCCTAGATTCATTTAACTTTAAAAGTTAAGAATGTTATTGATGATATTGTTCTGATAAAGGCCAGCAAGAAGACTGGCAGACAAAAATCATTTTGGTGAAAATCAACAGCAGTTCAGTATGAAAAGACAATGCAGGAAAAGCCTTATTGATGTGAAGTGTTACATCTAAACTGAAATTCACTATAGCATCTATAAAGACAGCCTTCTTATGCTTTCACGTGGAACTAGCCACAGCTAGACAGACCTTCTTTCTCAAATCTTATAAACAGTAATGAAACCAACACTGCGACTTTATGACTGTTGAGAGATCGACAAACCCCCCAAGTCAGATTCCCAGTGAAATGCTTCCGACAGCAAATGCAATGAGTTTGCTTCCTCTGAGAAGATCACACATCAGAAACAGATTGGCACATCCTCAAGTTATGAAGAGGTCACAGATATCCGACCACAATTTCAAAAAGAAGTGACTATGTCTGTTTTTGAAGCAATTAATATAAAATTTTGGAAGAAATAGTACACTATCTTGCAATCGCCAACCTGCTATCTTGACTCACTTCCCACATTTTTCTTCAAAAGTGTGCTAAACTGTTTAGAAGTTAAGATCTCTTAGAAGTGGTGAACACCATTCTTTCTGGGACTTTTCCAAACCGAAAACTGCAGCTGTTGCCTCTTTGAAAAAGCGCAATCTTGATAACACCATGTTAATAACGAGACCAACATCTAAATCTCCTTCATTATATTTATTGGTAGTTTTAATTCAGCTAACAAACGCATTTTGTAACCATGAAATGGATCTTAATACCTCTTCAACTGGTTTTATATCATGAAAGCACGGTGGAGACAGCACTCATTAAGATAATAAATGATATTCGCCTAAATTCTGATTCTGGCAAATATCAGTGCTGTATTACTAGATCTTAGGTGCCGTTTGACACTGTTGATCATAACATACTTCTAGGAGACCGGAAAAACTGGGTCGGGCTTTCTGGGATGGCACTCAAATGGTTCAGGTCATACTTAGAAGGGAGAGGTTATTATGTGAGTATAAGAGAGCATAAATCTAAGTGGACATCCATGACTCGTGGAGTCCCACAAGGCCTGATTCTGCACTGCTCTTTGCTTAGCCTGTATATGCTCCCACGAAGTCAGATAATGAGGAAGAACCAAATTGCCTATCACAGCTATGCTGATGATACCCAGATTTACCTAGCCTTATCTCCAAATGACGCAGTCCTCATCGACTCTGCCAATGCATTGATGAAATTAACAGTTGGATGTGCCAACTTTCTTCAGTTAAACAAGGAGAAAACTGAAGCTGTATTTGGCAACAAAGATACAAAGTTTTCAAGGTGAATGCATATCTTGACTCTCTAGGGGTCAAAACAACTAAAAGCAAGTAAAAAACCTTGGTGTCTTTCTGAGGCAGACCTCGTTTTAGTTATGTCAAAGCAGTAACTAACTCAGCATACTATCATCTCAAAAACATTGCAAGAATTAGATGTTTTGTTTCCAATCAAGACTTAGAGAAACTTGTTCATGCCTTTATCAGCAGCAGGGTGGGATTATTGGCATGTCTCTCACCAGTTATTATCTGATACAGCCAGCTCATCCAGAACGCTGTCAGATTCTGACTAGAACCAGAAAATCAGAGCATATTATCACACCTAGTCCTCAGGTCCTTACACTGGCTTCCAGTTACATTTAGGATTGATTTTAAAGCATTCTTTTACTGTTTATATCACTCAATGGCCTAGGACTTAAATACATTGCTGATATGCTCACTGAATATAAACCTAACAGACCACTCAGATCATTAGGATCGAGTCAGTTAGAAATACCAAGGGTTCACACCAACAAGGGGAGTCCGCTTTAGCTATTATGCCACCTGCAGTTGGAACCAGCTTCCAGAAGAGACTGGGATGTGCTAAAACATTAGCCACATTTAAATCTAGACTCAAAACTCATCTGTTTAGCTGTGCATTTGTTGAATGAGCACTGTGCCACGTCCGAACTGACTGCACTGTATTTTATGTATAATCATTTTCTATTTCTGTTTTAAATTCCTTTTAAATCAATTTCTAATTCCTTGTTTTTATTATTTTTAATTCCTTGTTTTTATTGCTGTGATTATTTTTAATGACTATTTTATTTCCTTTTATGTAAAGCACTTTGAATTACCACTGTGTATGAAATGTGCTATATAAATAAACTTGCCTTGCCTTGCCTTGCCTTGCCTAGTGATGAACACCTGCTGTTAACAACCAGAATCACTGACAGAAAGAGAAACAAGAACATCTAACTGAAATCAACTGAAATAAAATGCATTAAATCTCAAGATCTAAACAACCCCACAAACAGCATCACCAGCTCCACTTTTTAATAACCAGACTGACTTTATTTCTGTCAGACGTCTACAGAAGATCTTATTGAGAATTAACTAAGGTTTAGATGTTGATTTAGTTTCATTTGAAGTAACCACGTTAGAGATCAGTGTCTGCTTTAGTTAGGATCTTGACCCTTGGTTTCTGTGATAGCATTTGTTTTTCTTTGGCTGTTGTAATTTTGTGTTTTTCGAATATGTTTGTTGTAACTTGAAAGTCTAGAGAAAACGATCAGTAGTTGGTTGTTTTGTTTATAATGATGATCGTCTATTGGTGCACTGATCTCATTGAGAGTGAACATAGACTCATTGTGTCTAATCTCTGGTTAAATGGATGTTGTACTGATTATCGTGAAAATGATTCTAAGAGCCAGTGGTTTTGTGACCATCACTTAATATAAAATACTTTCCAAACAGTTTGTCCACAAAAAGTTTCAAGCTATTGTAGCAATTAAACTCACACAGACATCAAGAATCAGCTTGTGAACCTCAACAATGGTGACAATTTAAAAAATTCATTTCATTCATTGAAATTTCATTTCATGAGAAAGAAACATCTTTCATGTACTTAAGCTTTACTCTTAAAATTCCATAAACCAACTTTCTCTAACTGAGAAAGTATCTTTTCAGCATCTGTGGCCTTGCATTCTCTTCATTTGCTTAGTTGCACTAAACACAGCATTAGTGTTCTTACAAGCTCTAAATTAGTGATTTTGTTCATTGAAGTTCTAACATGACTTTGCAAAAAAGCTTTAACTCATGAAACTGTTTTCTGCATTGAAAATAACATTTCATTTCATGAGAAAGAAACATCTTTCATGTACTAAAGCTTTACTCTTAAAATAGCATTAAGCAACTTTCTCTCACTGAGAAAGAAGCTTTTCAGCATCTGTGGAGTTCCTTTCCCTTCATTTGCTTAGTTGCACTAAACACAGCAATAGTGTTCTTAGAAGCTCTAAAGTAGTGGTTCTGTGCATTAAAGCTGTAACAACGTTATCTGCAAAAAATTTCTAAATCATGAAAATCTGTCTTCTGCATTGCAAATAACATTTTATTTCATGAGAAATAAACATCTTTCATGCACTTAAGATTTCCTCTTAAAATTCCATAAACCAACTCTCTCTCACTGAGAAAGTAGCTTTACAGCATCGTGGAGTTCCTTTCCTTTCGTTTGCTTATTTGCCCTAAACACAGCATTAGAGTTCTTATAAGCTCTAAATAAGTCATTCTGTGCAATTGAAGCATTAACATAACTTGCTCTGCAAAAAATCTCTAAATCATGAAAATCAGTCTACTGCATTGCAAATAATGTTTCATTTCATGAGAAAGAAACATCTTTCATGTACTTAAGCTTTACTCTTAAAATTCCATAAACCAACTTTCTCTCACTGAGAAAGAAGCTTTTCAGCATCTGTGCAGTTCCTCCCCTTCATTTGCTTAATTGCACTAAACACAACATTAGTGTTCTTAGAAGCTCTAAATTAGTGATTCTGTGCGTAGAAGTTTTAACAAATTGCTGTACAAGGAATCTCTTAGTCATGAAAATCTCTCTTCATTGCAAATAACTTTTCATTTCGTGAGAAAGAAATATCTTTCATGCGCTTAAGCTTTACTCTTAAAACTGCATTAAGCCACTTTCTCTCACTGAGAAAGAAGCTTTTCAGCATCTGTGGCCTTGCATTCTCTTCATGTACTTAGTTGCACAAAACACAGCATTAGCTTTCTTAGAAGCTCCAAGTTATTGATTATGTGCATTAAAGCTGTAACAACTTTATCTGCAAAAAATCTCTAAATCATGAAAATCTGTCTACTGCATTGCAAATAACATTTCATTTCATGAGAAAGAAAAATCTTTCATGTACTTCAGGTTTACTATTAAAATTGCATAAACCAACTTTCTCTCACTGAGAAAGTAACTTTTCAGCATCTGTGGACTTGCATTCTAGCATTAGTGTTCTTAGAAGCTCTAAATTAGTGATTATATGCATTGAAGTTCTAACATGACTTGCTCTGCAAAAAAAGCTCTAACTCATGAAAATCTCTCTTCTGCATTGCAAATAAATTTCATTTCATGAGAAAGAAATATCTTTCATGCACTTAAGCTTTACTCTTAAAATTGCATTAAGCCACTTTCTCTCACTGAGAAAGAAGCTTTTCTGTACTGTGGAGTTCCTTTCTCTTCATTTGCTTAGTTGCTTAGCATTAGTGTTCTTAGAAGCTCTAAATTAGTGATTCTGTGCATTGAAATTTTAACAAATTGCTCTGAAAGGAATCTCTAAATCATGAAAATCTCTCTTCTGCATTGCAAATAACATTTCATTTCATGAGAAAGAAACATCTTTCATGTACTTAAGCTTTACTCTTAAAATTCCATAAACCAACTTTCTCTCACTGAGAAAGTATCTTTTCAGCATCTGTGGCCTTGCATTCTCTTCATTTGCTTATTTGCCCTAAACACAGCATTAGAGTTCTTATAAGCTCTAAATAAGTCATTCTGTGCAATTGAAGCATTAACATAACTTGCTCTGCAAAAAATCTCTAAATCATGAAAATCAGTCTACTGCATTGCAAATAATGTTTCATTTCATGAGAAAGAAACATCTTTCATGTACTTAAGCTTTACTCTTAAAATTCCATAAACCAACTTTCTCTAACTGAGAAAGTATCTTTTCAGCATCTGTGGCCTTGCATTCTCTTCATTTGCTTAGTTGCACTAAACACAGCATTAGTGTTCTTACAAGCTCTAAATTAGTGATTTTGTTCATTGAAGTTCTAACAAATTGTTCTGCAAAAAAATCTCTAACTCATGAAAATCTCTCTTCTGCATTGCAAATAACATTTCATTTCGTGAGAAAGAAACATCTTTCATGTACTTAAGCTTCACTCTTAAAATTGCATAAACCAACTTTCTTACACTGAGAAAGAAGCTTTTTAGCATCTGTGCCGCTTCTTTCCCTTCATTTGCTTATTTGCCCTAAACACAGCATTAGTGTTCTTATAAGCTCTAAATTAGTGATTCTGTGCATAGAAGTCTGAAGAAATTGCTTTGCAACGAATCTCTAAATCATGAAAATCTCTCTTCTGCATTGCAAATAACATTTCATTTCATGAGAAAGAAACATCTTTCATGTACTTAAGCTTCACTCTTAAAATTGCATAAACCAACTTTCTCACACTGAAAAAGCAGCTTTTCAGCATCTGTGCCGTTCCTTTCCCTTCATTTGCTTATTTGCCCTAAACACAGCATTAGTGTTCTTAGAAGCTCTAAATTAGTGATTCTGTTCATTGAAGTTCTAACATGACTTGCTCTGTAAAAAAGCTCTAACTCATGAAACACTGTCTTCTGCATTGCAAATAACATTTCATTTCATGAGAAAGAAACATCTTTCATGTACTTAAGCTTCACTCTTAAAATTGCATAAACCAACTTTCTCACACTGAAAAAGAAGCTTTTCAGCATCTGTGCCGTTCCTTTCCCTTCATTTGCTTATTTGCCCTAAACACAGCATTAGTGTTCTTACAAGCTCTAACCTAGTGATTTTGTTCATTGAAGTTCTAACATGACTTGCTCTGCAAAAAAGCTCTAACTCATGAAACACTGTCTTCAGCATTGCAATTAACATTTCATTTCATGAGAAAGAAACATCTTTCATTCACTTAAGATTTACTCTTAAAATTCCATAAACCAACTTTCTCACACTCAGAAAGAAGCTTTTCAGCATCTGTGGCCTTGCATTCTCTTCATTTGCTTAGTTGCACTAAACACAGCATTAGTGTTCTTAGAAGCTCTAAATTAGTGATTCTGTTCATTGAAGTTCTAACATGACTTGCTCTGTAAAAAAGCTCTAACTCATGAAACTCTGTTTTCTGCATTGCAAATAACATTTCATTTCATGAGAAAGAAACATCTTTCATGTACTAAAGCTTTACTCTTAAAATTGCATTAAGCAACTTTCTCTCACTGAGAAAGAAGCTTTTCAGCATCTGTGGCCTTGCATTCTCTTCATTTGCTTATCTGCAAAAAACACAACATTAGCTTTCTTAGAATCTCTAAACTAGTAATTCAGTTCATTGAAGTTCTAACATGACTTACTCTGCAAAAAAGCTCTAACTCATGAAACACTGTCTTCTGCATTGCAAATAACATTTCATTTCATGAGAAAGAAACATCTTTCATGTACTTAAGCTTCACTCTTAAAATTGCATAAACCAACTTTCTCTCACTGTGAACATTTCCTTTCATGAGATAAAAACATCTGTCATGTACTTGAGCCTTACTCTTAAAATTGCATTAACCAACTTTCTCTCAGTGAGAAAGATGCTTTTCAGCATCTGTGGGCTTGCAATCTCTTCATTTGCTTATTTTAACTAACACAGCATTAGAGTTCTTAGAAGTTCTAAACTAGTGATTCTGTGCATTGAAGCTCTAACATAATTTGATCTGCAAAAAACCTGACACATGAAAATCTTTCTGCTGCATTGCAAATAACATTTCATTTTATGAGAAAGAAACGTCTACCAGAAAGACTCTGGAGGTGAAATTAAGACTTTAAATAAAAAGTATTTAACATCCAGTATATATAAACAGTATTCTTTTGCATAGGCCCTTGTCCGTAGCTTGAAAATGTAGTCGTAGATTCCAGCTGGTACTGCCAAAGACGAAGGCAGGAGCGGAGCCTACCCCCCGCATGGACAGGGCCAACCTGGTGGTGGTGGGGAGGATGGAGGGGAAAATCAGCGTCAGTATCTGCAGACACAGGGAAGGGTGAGTAGAGAGCTTATATATTCCTCATGTAGGATGACGATTGGCCAGATCTAATTGTATTATGTGAAGTCTTCCTGGTAGAACTTGCGCTAAAGCTTTCATATGGGCAAGCTTTACTCTTAAAATTGCATAAACCAACTTTCTCTCACTGAGAAAGAAGCCTTTCAGCATCTGAGGCCTTGCTTTCTCTTCATTTGCTTTGTTGCACTAATCATAACATTAGTGTTTTTAGAAGCTCTAAACAAGTGATTCTGTATGGGAAGCCAAACAACCTAAAAGTGGGACGAAACAGAGCGGTATTAAAGAGTTCGCGCTGCGCTGACCTGTCATAGGCGTGGCTCAATGGACCGAGCAACGCGACCGACTCGACAGCACAAGGAGGACGTGTTTGATTGTGCCACGGAACGGACAGTGCAGCGCGAACTTATGTTGTACGGCCAGGGTCATTAATATTACATTGTTACATATGGCGTCCCACCGGGTTCATTAATATAACGTTGTTACGCACTCGTCTCACTGACATTTTGTTTTTTTTTGCTATTTAATCCATTCAATTTAAGACGCAGACGAGGCGTAGACATGATGCAAATCACGTGTGGCAGTGAAGTGTCGAGCCAGACGTTACGCGTGATTCACGTGCAGCAGTGAAGTTGTTTTTTTTTTTTTTTAGCTAACACGTATCATGACACGCTGCTCTCATGGCTCAGTGCAGTGTGTGAGCGAATGCACAATTTACTTGACCTTCATTCACTCTTCTCATTAGACATGACATCTGCATCTGACTTATAACGTGACGTCTGCGTCTGTCTTTTTTTTGTGCAGTTTTTAGTGGGTCTGTCTTTTTCTCGGCTAACTTATACATTATGTACATATTAAATATAAATATAATAATTTAGACATATTTTTTAGAATTTTTTTTAATTACACTCTTTGTAAAAGTATAAAGATAACATTAAAAAGTCTATAACATATAAATAACAAATGTCTCCGAAAGGAATCCTTTAGTGAAGTTTGTGTTGCTTATAGGTATACTCATGTCATTTAGTTTTATGAAATCCTTTTTGAAATTTTTTAAATTTGGGGGTTATTGTGTTTTTATCTTTTACATTTTTAATGTAGCCTACAGCACATCAGTGATTGCCAACCTGTCGATCGCAATCATCTGTTAGGTCTGAGACTGTTGCTGTAATATAATAATAGAATAGAAAAATACATAGAAAAATACATTACGCCTGATTAATGTTCAGTTTTTCAAGCTCCTCTCCTCTTTGCTTTATTTGATGTTTAAAATGTAATATTATGATTTTTGAAGAATAAAAGAATAGAACATTTTATTATTCATTCATTTTTTCCATTCTTTTTTGAAAAAAATAAAAATAAAAAAACTTTTAGTCAGCATAATGTTAAATTGATAAGATTTCTATGTTTTGAATAATAATCTGCCAGGATTCAATAAATCAATCCTGTAAAAATATCACAGAAAAATATTAAGCAGCACAATTGTTTCCAAAGTTGACAATACATTGAAGGATCACGTTTACTTGTTTAAGAATCAAGCAGAAGCCTATGTGTAAAATCTTTAAATAACATCACTTTTGTTTGCATTTAGAGAGATATCTACCGATCAAAGATATATACTCCAGACACCCAAACATTAATATCTGACCTCTGCAGAGTACGCATACTCATTTGTTTTAAGAAGCCTGGAGTAATGATGCTGAAAATTCAGCTTTGCATCACAAAAATAAATATAAAGTATATTAAAATAGAAAACCATTATTTTAAATTGTAATGATATTTCACAATATTAACCAGACCCTGCCCTCTTCAATAAATAAATTAATAAATAAAACCTTATATAAATATGATTCACTTATTTTTTGTCGTGTCCTCATTGTTGTTGAGAAAACCTATTTCCAAGATAAAAGCTTATTTTACGATGATCAGTGAATTATGTGTACCAAACAAGCAAAGAAGAATTAAATATATTGGGGAGTGCGATATAGACAAAAATGATATCTCAATATTTTCTGGGATTCTATCCATAACGATAATCAGACTATATTTTTCTGAGTGTGTTGCGCTGGACGGCTGACTCCTAAGGTTTTTGATATTCTTCATGGTCTGTTCACAGCAGTGATGGAAATTTAATCTTTTCCAAAAAAAGTTATTTTTACCCATGATGGGCATTTTTACCTTTATAAAGCCTTTTTTCTAAAAGTGTGCATTATCGTTTTCGTCAAATTCTTATATTTAATCAATAAAGTGAATTAGAATAAGACATTTGGGGCTGTTACCAAACCAATAAAATAATTATAAACAAAATTAATCTTTGCAGTACACAGGAAACAAAGATGCACCTAAATGCACCTGAAGAGGCATTTAGGTGCATTTACACACTGTTTAACGCAGGACATGAATGCTTTAACCTGCAGTTACAAATGCATAAATAATGTTTTGATATTTTAATCCTAAAACGTTGACACAACATGACACAACAGCAACATGACACAAGTAATTGATAATAGGAAACAGCAGACAACTGTACATAATCAATTGTATGAACGTACCGAAGCATTTGCTACTTGTTCAAAAGACAACAAATTGCTTTAATGATGAGCACAAGTTGATGTGATGATGTGGACGTTGAACGTATAGTTTTGAGAATTTCAGCTGTGATCTGAGAAATGTACCAAAGCAACTGAGAAACCTGGAAGTAAAAGGTACAGTCAGTTATTCAACATGTAATAAAAAAAAATTGTAATGCAATTTAAAAAAATGTAAATTTAAAAAATGTTTACATTTAAAAAATTTACTTAATTTTTTAGAACAGTTTCAACAAATGTTCATACATGATTCCCTGCTTTTCCTGCAGGTGCTCTTTGGTTTCCCCTCATCTGCAAATAAGTTGTCCACAAATGACAACTGACCTTTCGCAAAAACAAGATGGTCTACTTTTGCTATGTCCGACAAGTCACATGCCATGTTCTCACAGTGAAAATACATTGCCGAACAAAGCAGGTTACATAGTATAAAACAAAATGTCAGCTTAAAAATTTTGTCAAAAAGTTCAAACAATAAATAAACCCACAGTTTTGTGACTCTAGAGCCACAGTTCAAGCAGCACGTGAACTGATCGATCATCTCTTTTAGTTACAGCACATGAATGAATATCAAAGGTTATTTTGTTTATGTGTGATGTTAAAAACCATGGGAGAATTTAAAGAGAAACCCTGGCTCAAAAATGTTAATTCTCTTCCTGGTTTTCTGCCCCTGTTGATACAAATAAATGTTTTTATGCATCTGCAAAAACATTTAGGCTAAAAAATATTTAAATAAATTAAGTAATAATAATAATAATAATAATAATAATAAAGTGTGCTCGCCTTTGTCTTTTGAGGTGTAATTGTTTATTAATATAATTCTGTCAGATCGCCTGCCAAACTTTGGCGAAACTCTAAAACTAAATATTACAACTCTAAAATTAAAAATTACAAATGTTGTTTGTTAAATTAGCCCAAATGTTTATAGCAATGTTTAAAAATGTTTTGTGTTATAGAGACTCCTAGTGGTGAATACATGCTAGAACAATTTTTTTTTCATGAGAAAAAATACTATAGTAATTTATAGATTTATAGTAAATAATAGTGTTTTTGAACCATACTACAGTAAAGTACTTGAATTAATTTGTTGTGGTAATTCTATAGTTGCTGTGGTAATAGAACAACTATAGTAATATAAAATTACTTTATCCAACACTGTACTAAGTTTTCTACAACTATAAGGTATATTATACTACACTACAGTTTACTGTAGTAAAAACTGAAGTATACTACAGTATTTATTACAGTTTATCAGTTCAGTATAGTTAATACTACATTATGCATTCATTAACAAAGTGTTGTAAAAACTGTAATATATACAGTGTAATACACTTTACTTTTGTATTTTTTCATGTGGGTATCTGTGGATATGTGGACAAGAAGCAATGGGATGCAGAATTTTTTATATATGTATAAATATTTACCATTTGGAATAAAAATCTATTCATAAGAAAGGTAAAGCACTTAAACATAACTGAGGATAAGAGAAAACAATAATAGAGAATGAATAGGTATAATAAAGCACGAATAAGTGTATGGAATGTGTTGGAAACCCTTGCAGTAGACGCAGACGCCACGTTCGACAGACGCAGACGTGATGTTCAGTGAGACGAGTGGATGTAACAACGTAATATTAATGACCCCGGCCGTACGCAATAGTGGCGCTAGCAAACATGTCCTCCTTGTGCTGTCGAGTCGATCGTGCCGCTCGGTCCTTTGAGCCGCACCCATGACAGGTCAGCGTGGCGCGAACTCTTTAATACCGCTCTGTTTCGTCCCACTTTTGGGTTGTTTGGCTTCCCATAATTCTCTGCATTGAAACTCTAACATAACTTGCAGTGCATAACATCTCTAACACATTGAAATCTGTCTTCTGCATTGCAAATAACATTTCATTTCATGAGAAACATCTTTCATGTACTTAAGCTTTACTCTTAAAATTGCATAAAACAACTTTCTCTCACTGAGAAAGAAGCTTTTCAGCATCTGTGGCCTTGCTTTCTCTTCATTTGCTTAATTGCACTAAACACAGCATTAGTGTTCTTAGAAGCTCTAAACTAGTGATTTAGTGCATTGAAGCTCTAACATGACTTGCTCTGCAAAAAAGCTCTAACACATGAAAATCTGTCTTCTGCATTGCAAATAACATTTCATTTCATGAGAAAGAAACATCTTTCATGTACTTAAGCTTTACTCTTAAAATTGCATAAAACAACTTTCTCTCACTGAGAAAGAAGCTTTTCAGCATATGTGGCATTGTTTTCTCTTCATTTGCTTAGTTACACTTACATAGTGTTACTGTTCACAGAGCACTAAACTAAGCTTCTTGCAGAGGTGGAAAGTCCAGGGGTCAGAAAGTAAAAATCCTGCCATATGTTTATTCCACCCATGAACTCCTGGTGAAATCAGCTGAGGTGGGACCAAGTCATTCCTTTCAAGTCACAAGCAAGTCTCAAGTCAAATCCCAAGTCCTCAAAGAGTTAAAGTTAATGAGTTAATTAAGTGATTAAATTATGATTGTGCATCAGTGATGAACACCTGCTGTTAACAAGCAGCATCATTGAAGAAAAGAGAAACACAAGAACTACAACTGACTTCAGCCACAGCCTGGGATGGAATCAACTGGAAAAAAAAAAAAAAAAAAAAAAAAAAAAAAACCACACTTGCCACCATAATTGTGGTCAGTGTTTGAATTACTAAAAGGCTCAAAAGGCCAAATAAAGCAAAGTAGTTTGTAAGTATAATATTGTTTCACAACAAACATTTGTGCATTAGTGAATCAAACTTTGAAATTACAGATGAGTTTACACTTTCTGCTTATAATTCATTTAAATGAATATCATGAAGTCTCTCTTTCATAGAACCGCAAAAAAAAAAGTCATTAAACAAGTGTCACCATAATGCTTCAATATTTAAAAAAAAAAAAACGAACTGCTGGCTCAGGTTTTTAAACATGTACACTTATCATACAATCCTCAACAGTGGTGACAATTATTCATACTGCAGTGGACGATTGGAGTTTTTACTTTGGTGTTACCCAGCATGCATTGCAATATGAAGCATTTTGTTGATTGTCACCATTGTTGAGATTCATATGCTGGTTCTTGATTTCTGTGTGTGTCTTTAGTACAGGAGTTCAAATTTTTATATGCAATACATGGATTTAAAATTCATTCATGATAGCTACTAGAACAACACTTTGCTTGCATGGGGTAGTTTTATAGGGTTGATTATGCAACACCTAAACATAACTTAAAAGAGCAATCAGGCCAGTCCATGATGACTTTATCATATAAAAACAGCTAATAGCTGTTCACTGATCAGCACTGACCTCACTGCTTTACAACACCACATGCATTATTACAGAGAAAAATCTAACACAGGAAAGCAAGGGTCAAGAGCCCAACTGAAGCAAACACTGATCTCCATGATGGTGGCATGTTTTAACCAATAAAACATTAACATCTGATCCTCTGTAATTCTCAATAACAGCAGGTGTTCATGACTAATGCACAAACATCATTTAATTAGTCAATTAATTATCTTATTAACTTTAACTCTTTGAGGACTTGGGATTCGACTTGAGACTTGCTTGTGACTTGAAAGAAATGACTTGGTCCAATCTCTGGTGAAATCAGCTGCCGAGTTCATGGATGGAATAAACATGGCAAGACTTTTACTTTCTGACTCCTGGACGGAAAATGGAAGGTGGAAAACCTCTGCTTTCAAGTCACAAACAAGTCTCAAGTCAAATCCCAAGTCCTCAAAGAGTTAAAGTTAATGAGATAATTAAGTGACTAATTAAATGATGAGTGATGAACACCTGCTGTTATTGAGAATTACAGAGGATCAGATGTTAATGTTTTATTGGTTAATTATGCCACCATCATGGAGATCAGTGTTTGCTTCAGTTGGGCTCTTGACCCTTGCTTTTCTTTAGTGATAGAAGAACCTAACCTTTTTGAAGCTTTGAATCAACTGAACCAGTTTTTTATTTTAATTTGTAGGGCTTACTTTGTTTTATGGACAGTTTCTATATAGAGGCCAGTAAGAAACTTAACTACTAATCTTTTTTAATTACACAAATGTCTCATTAAAAAGGTCTAAAACTGATCCGAGATAGGTAAAAACCATAGGTGCTGGTTCAATACAATAATATTTTAATGAGCTTGCCTGATTCACGGGTTCACAGAGATCGCCCCCCCACTCAGTGGCGAACCATTAACGTTTCGTAACAGTTATGACTTAATGAAGCGTCGTTTACTGAAATCACGTGACTTTGGCGGTTTGATATGTGTTTCGAACCACTGTTTCGAAACAACTGATTCACAAAAGTTTTGAAGTTTCACGAAGTAGTGATTCGAAAGCGGCCATCACTACTTTTCTGTGTTAGATTTTTCTCTGTAGCGATGCACGTGGTGTAGTCAAGTCACCTTTATTTATATAGTGCTTTTAACAATACAGATTGTCAAAGCAGCTTTACAGTATCAAAATAGGAAAATAGTGTGTCTATAATGTAAAATGACAAGATTAAACACTCAATTTTCAGTTAAAGGCATTTCATTATTGAATTTAGTGATGTCATTGTCCAGCTCAGTTTAAATAGTATCTGTGCAATCAAGTCAACGATAGCGCTGAAAATTAAGTGTCCCCAACTAAGCAAGCCAGAGGTGACAGTGGCAAGGAACCAAAACTCCATCGGTGACACAATGGAGAAAAAAAAAACCTTGGGAGAAACCAGGCTCAGTCGGGGGGCCAATTCTCCTCTGGCCAGACGAACCAGCAGTTCAATTCCAGGCTGCAGCAAAGTCAGATGGAGCATCTGGTTCCTGTGGTCTTGTCCCGATGGCCGTCTAGGTGACGAGGTCTTCACTGGGGATCTGTCTCTGGGTTCTCATCTAGGTGTCCCGGTCTCCGTTGATATTCAGGGCTGTAGAGGTCATCTCTAGGTGCTGATCCACCATCTGATCAGGATACGGACTGGATCCGGGTGGCTGCAGTGACCATCTGATCTGGATATGGACTGGATTGGTAGGCTACGGTGACCTCGAAATAAGAAAAACAGACTAATATTAGCATAGATGCCATTCTTCTTACGATGTAACAAGTACATCGGGTGTTATGGGAAGTGTTCCCGGTTCCGGTTGACCTAATTAATGCAGCCTAACAATCCTTTAACGGATTTGAATATTAGAAGCGTATTAGTGTGTTGTGTACGCCAGGTTAAAGAGATGGGTCTTTAATCTAGATTTAAACTGGCAGAGTGTGTCTGCTTCCCGAACAGCATTAGGTAGATTGTTCCAGAGTTTGGGCGCTAAATAGGAAAACGATCTCCCGCCTGCAGTTGATTTTGATATTCTAGGTATTATCAAATGGCCAGAGTTTTGAGACTTGAGCGATTTAAAGGACTATAATGATAAGAGCTCACCTGGGCATTGGAGGTGTCAAACCATTCAGAGCCTTAAAGACAATTAGCAAGATCTTAAAATGCTTAATAGGGAGCCAGTGCAGTGTTGACAGAACCGGGCTAATGTGGTCATACTTCCTGGTTCTAGTAAGAACTCTAGCTGCTGCATTTTGAACCAGCTGGAGTTTATTTATTAAACATGCAGAGCAGCCACCCAATAAAGCATTACAATAATCTAGCCTCGAGGTCATGAACGCATGAATTAATATTTCTGCGTTTGACATTGAGAGTATAGGTCGTAATTTAGATATATTTTTAAGATGGAAAAATAGTGTTTTACAAATGTTAGAAACATGTTTTTCAAAGGAAAAATTGCTATCAAAAAGTACGCCTAGGTTCCTAACTGACGACGAAGAGTTTAGAGCAGCCAGCAAGTATTAGACAGTGATCTAGGTTATTACATGCAAAAGTTTTTGGTCCAATAATTAACACCTGTTTTTTTTCAGAATTTAGAAGTAAGAAATTGCTAGTCATCCAGTTTGATATCAACTATACATTCCGTTAGTTTTGCAAATTGGTATGTTTCATCGGGTCGCGAAGAAATATAGAGCTGAGTATCATCAGCATAATAGTGAAAGCCAACACCGTGTTTCCTGATGGTATCTCCCAAGGGTAACATGTAAAGCGTTAAAAGGGAGCCTAGTACTGAGCCTTGAGGTACTCCATACTGCACTTGTGATTGGTATGATACCTCTTCATTTACTGCCACGAATTGATGGCGGTCAGATAAGTACGATTTGAACCATGCCAGTGCACTTCCTCTAATGCCAACATAGTTTCTAGTCTATTTAAAAGAATGTTGTGGTCGATAGTGTCAAACGCGGCGCTAAGACACAGTAGCACTAATAGAGAGATACAACCATGATCAGATGATAAGAGCAGGTCGTTTGTAACTCTAATGAGAGCAGTCTCGGTACTATGATATAGTCTAAAACCTGACTGGAAATCCTCAGCATTTTTCTCTAAGGAGGAACATAGTTGTGATACTACCTTTTCTAATATTTTTGACAGAAAAGGAAGATTCGAGATCAGTCTGTAATTAAATAATTCTTTGGGGTCATGTTGTGGTTTAATGAGAGGCTTAATAACAGCCAGTTTGAAGGTTTTTGGGACATATCCTAATGACAATGATGAGTCAATAATGTTCAAAAAAGGATCCATTACTTCTGGAAGCACCTCTTTTAGGAGCTTAGATGGAACAGGGTCTAACATACAGGTTGTTGGTTTAGATGATTTAATACGTTTATACAATTCCTCATTTCCAATAGAAGAGAATGAGTGGAATTGTTCCTCAGGGAATCTATAGCGTATTCGCTGATGCGATACTGTGGCTGACAGCTGCATGGTTACAATTTTACCTCTAATAGTTTCGATCTTGGAAGTAAAGTAACGTCATAACTACTGCGCTACTGGGTAAAGTCTGCACCTGCTGATGTTATATTTTTTGTTAATTTAGCCACTATATTGAATAAATACTTGGGGTTGTGTTTGTTTTCTTCTAAAAGAGACGTAAAGTAAGCAGATCTAGCAGTTTTTAAGGCTTTTCTGTAGGAGAGAGAGGCATTTCATATTGCTTGGCGGGAAAATACTCATTTTGTTTTTCTCCAGCTGCGCTCCATTTTCTGGGCTGCTCTCTTTAGGGCCCAAGTGTGCTCATTATACCATGGTGTTGGACTCTTTTCCTTAATCTTCCTTAAGCGTAAAGGAACAACCGTATCTAAAGTGCTAAAAAGAGAGAGTCCATAGTTTCTGTTACACCAAGTTGTTCTGAGCTATTGGATATACTGAGGAACTGAGATAAGTCAGGAAGATTATTTATAAAGTAGTCTTTTGTGGTCGAGGTGACAGTTCTACCATATTTGTAACAAGGAGTTGGCTTTACAGCTTTATCTAGTTTCATGTATATTCCATATAACTAATGATCTGAGATATCAATCGCTCTGCTGCAAAATTTCAACGCCACTGACATCAATTCCATGCAACAGTATTAAATCTAGAGTATGATTTCAACAATGAGCAGGTCCTGACACATGTTGCTTAACACCAATAGAGTTTAGAATGTCTATAAATGCTGATCCCAAAGAATCTTTTCCATTATCAACATGGGGTAACACTTTACGGTAAGGGTACATGAATTACCATGAATTCATGCATAAATTAATGTGTGAATTATGCATTAATATCTCATGAATTATCAGGAACTAACATGAGTTCAAAGTCTTTCATTCATGACTTCATGGATGAACAACACCTTAAGACATTAATTAAGGTGAGTACATCATGATTTATTACGCATGATCATGATGTTTTCTTTGTTCACAATAAAACAAGGTCTTTACTATCCATTGTGGATAAAGCTATGCTTATGGTACATGATTAAAAAAAAAAAGCATTATTTCGTGCATGTAAGACTACTTGAGTTATTAAAGTTATTATTTGTAGGGGCAGTTGTGGCCTAATGGATAGAGAGTTGGACTTGTAACCCGAAGGTCATGGGTTCGAGTCTCAGGCAGGGATTGTAGGTGGGGGGAGTGAATAACCAGCACTCTCTCCACCCTCAATACCATGACTGAGGTGAGACCCTTGAGCAAGGCACTGAACCCAACTGCTCCCCGGGGGCTGCAGCATTGGCTGCCCACTGCGCCGGGTGTATGTTCACTACTGTGCATTTAACCCATCCAAGTGCATGCACAGAGCACAAATTCCAAGTATGGGTCACCATACTTGGCCACACACCACTTCTCTAAAGGAATATACAAAAATCCACACTACCTCATGCATACAGGCTAAAATAGTATATCATTTAATGTGAGAACTAATGTTTTTCATTAAATATGATATGAGTTATCAAGCATGTTCATATCTTCATAGTAGCCTGCAGGTAAATGTACATTGGCCAATCACAGCACATAGTATGTGAATTCTGTTAACATCCAAATACAGTAGTCATCATTAACTAAGCATTAGCTTCTCATGACTTCACGTGTGTGGCCCCTCAACTACAGTGGTGACTTGCTCATTCGGAATACTGATATTGTTATTAAATGGCAGAATTCTGAAATGACATGAATATGAACATGAAAGTTCAAGCTTTTGCATACAATGTACTGTGGACACAAAGGGACTTTGATCATAACTTTCTGCTTTATTCTTAAACAGTATAACCCAGTTAAATCAACAGCAATGCCTGGGAAGAGATGAGAAGGAATTCAGTACATATACCATGAACTTTAAGTGCCTGTATATCTGAAAACTCTTTACAAAACCATAAAGCTGGTTTACAAAACCATAAAGGACTTACAAAAAAAACAAAAGGTTTCACAAACAGCTTGGTCTTTAAGGTAAGGTAAGGTAAAACTTTAAGGTTTTTAGTGTAACAAGCTACTGATGTGGACTCCTCATTAAATATTTAATGTTGAACAAAAATAAAATGATCAAATAAATGACAAACATGGCAGTATATATACAAACTTGTCCTTTGTAGGGTATAGAGTGCAGAAAACGGAATTATATGTTAGTTGCAGGGGTTTTTGTGAGCAGGAGCCTACAGCTTCAGCTATCTTAAAGAAAAAAAAAAAAAAAAAAAAAAGTATGGTTTTGTAAAGAGTTTTCAGATATAAAGGCACTTAAAGTTCATGGTCACCACTTTAGTTGAGGGGCCACACACATGATTAAGTCATGAGAGGCTAATGCTTAGTAAATGATGACTACTGTATTTGGATGTCAACAGAATTTACAAGCTATGTGCTGTGATTGGCCAATGTACATTTACCTCCAGGCTACTATGAAGATGATATGAACAAGCTTGATAACTCATATCATATTTAATGAAAAACATTAGTTCTCACATTAATTGATATGCTTTTCTAGCCTGTATGCATGCACGAGGTAATGTGGATTTTAGTATATTCCTTTAATAACTCAAGTAGTCTTACATGCACAAAATAATGTTTTTTTTTAATCATGTACCATAAGCATAGCTTTATCCACAATGGACAGTAAAGACCTTGTTTTTTTGTGAACAAAAACATCATGATCATGCGTAATAAATCATAAATCATGTACTCACCTTAGTTAATGTCTTAATTAAGGTGTTGTTCATCCATGTAGTCATGAATGAAAGAATTTTGAACTCATGTTAGTTCCTGATAATTCATGAGATATTAATGCATGAAGTAATGCATAATTCACATTAATTTATGCATGAATTCATGGTAATTCATGTACCCTTGCCGTAAAGTGTTACCCAACATGGATATTTAAAAAAAAAAAAAAAAAAAAAAAAAAACCAAACAATTAGGACTTTATCTGCAGCCAGCACAAACTCAGATAGAAAAATCAGCCAATAAAGTCTGTATGGTGCCCTGGTGGCTTGTATACAGTAGCCAGTACAAACATCACAGGGGATTGATCATTAACACTCGTTTCTTTGGATAACGTTATATGAAGCACCATTACTTCAAACGAATTATACTTGAAACCAGACCTCTGAGAAATACTGAAAATATTGCTATAAATTGTAGCAACACCTCGCCCTTTACCTTTTGGACACGGCTCATGTTTGTAGCAGTAATCGTGGGAGGTAGACTCGTTTAAAGTAATCATCTGGTTTTAGCCAGGTTTCTGTCAAACAAAACATCTAGTTTATGCTACTAATGGAGGGAGGGATGAAGACCATTTCTTTTCAACAGGTCAGGTCTGCCCCAAAACTCTTCCAATTGTCTATAAAACCTATGTTATTCTACAGGTACCACTTAGACATCCAGCCATTGAGTGATGACAGTCTGCTATGAATCTCATCACCCCGGTAAGCAGGGAGCGGACCAGAGCATATTACAGTGTCTGACATCGTACTTGCAAGTTCACACACCTCTTTAACATTATTTTTAGTGATCTCCGACTGGCGAAGTCGAACATCATTAGCGCCGACGTGAATAACAATCTTACTGAATTTACGTTTAGCATTAGCCAGCACTTTTAAATTTGCCAAGATGTCAGGCGCTCTGGCTCCCGGTAAACAATGGACTATGGTGGCTGGTGTCTCTATTTTCACGTTCCGTACAATAGAATCGCCAATTACTAGAGCACTTTCATCAGGTCTCTCAGTGGGTGCGTCACTGAGTGGGGAGAACCTGTTTGATGTTCTGATCGGAACGGAAGAGCGGTGTTTTGACCCGCGACTAGGCCGTCTCACAGTCACCCAGCTGCCCTGCTGCACGGGCTCAACCGGAACCGAACAATGTACAGGAGTCCCTGAGCTAGTCGCATCCAAAGCAGTATCTACAGCCCTCACATTCTTACTGTCCTCAACTAAAGTTTGGATGCGTGTCTCTAATTCTGAAATCTTCTCTGTCAGCCTAACTATTTCCCTGCATTTATCACATGTGAATCCCTCGCTGCTGACAGAGACAGATGAACTGTACATGTGGCAAGCGGTGCAGATGACGATGCAAGGAGAAGCCATTACTCACCGTGATCGTAGAGTAACTCACCACAGTTGTTGATGGACTCGTAAAAAAAAAAAAAAAAGAAGCGAGAGAAAAGAAACAGAGTGAGAGAGAAACAATATTGGAGCAAACTATTTTGAATTACTAAAAGGCTCAAGAGGCCAAATAAAGCAAACACTGACCAAAATTTTGGTGGCAATGTGTTTTGTTTTTTTTTTTAGTTGATTCCATCCAAGGCTGTGGCTGAAGTCAGTTGTAGTTCTTGTGTTTCTCTTTTCTTCAGTGATGCTGCTTGTTAACAGCAGGTGTTCATCACTGCTGCACAATCATAATTTAATTAATCACTTAATTAACTCATTAACTTTAACTCTGAGGACTTGGGATTTGACTTGAGACTTGCTTGTGACTTGAAAGGAATGACTTGGTCTCACCTCTGGTGAAATCAGCTGCTGAGTTCATGGGTGGAATAAACATATGGCAGGACTTTTACTCTCTGACCCTTGAGCTTTCCACCTCTGGTCTTCTGTCACTTTAAGACCAGATGCATGGATCCAATGTACTGATACACGTGCGTTTTCTTTCTCAACTGTTAAGACATACTGGTCCTGTAGAGTTTGGCTCCAATTCGCCTACCTGGATATTTCTAGTAATCTTGAATACCTTGAATAGCTGGTTCTGCTGTATTTAATTTGGGGTGTCCAGCCCTGTTCCTGGACAGTTTAGCTAAACTCAACTGAATTTGCCACAGGTGGACTCCAATCAAACTGCAAAAACAGCTCAAAGATGATCTGGATAAATGGGATACACCTGAGATAAAACGAAAGTGTAGTCACTAATCTATGGCCTCATCCTAAATTGCATACTTTATTGAGTACTTATCTTAAACAAGTAATTACTTCACGACCGTTAAAAAAGTATGTTCTATATAATATGTATGTGTGTAGCATGAACATAATCTGGATGTAATTCGCCATGTTGTTATTGTCACGTTAGCTACTAGCATCAGTTACGTCGCTTCACTGCCAGTCACAAATCCTCTCCCATGGCCTCCTGGGTAAAGTGTCCATCATATGCACACTTCAAAATCATGCCGAAAAAGTAGTAGGTCATCCGGGTACTTTTATGAGTACTGTGAACTCTTTTTCAGCATCAGCATTGTGGTACTCTCATAAACATGCAGCAGAGACTGACACGGAAGAGAAAAAATTGTTGAATAAAGAGATTTTTTTTTCCTTCGCACACAAAAAGTATTCTTGCAGCTTCACAAAATTATGGTTGAACCACTGATGTTACATGGACTATTTTAACAATGTCCTTACTAACTTTCTGGGCCTTGAACATGGTGGTGTTGTTGTCTACGGAGGATCAGAAAGCTCTCCGATTTCATCAGAAATATCTTAATTTGTGTTCCGAAGATGAACGAAGGTCTTACGGGTTTGGAACGACATGAGGGTGAGTAATTAATTACAGAATTTTCATTTTTGGGTGAACCATCCCTTTAAAGTTGCAGATTGCTTTTATGAAGCAAAGTAGCATTGTTGTACCTCATTTTTTGTCTTTTTTATTTATTTTTTTACATAAGTTAATTGCACTTTTGCCAACTTATTAGGGCCTATAGGGTTAGTATGTTATCTTTAACAACGGTTGTTTGTTTGTGCTTCTCATGAACGCTTTGGAATACAGACCTCAGGTTGGTCTCTTTTTTAAAGAAGACAATCAGCGGAAATGTAGTGAAAGCATTTTAAAAATGAAAATGTTAGAGTTGTAGAAGTTTGGGTTTACTGTGAAGAAAATGTACTGTATTTTCTTATTTTATATAAAATAACTATTTTACAAAATTTTTTGGAATCTAAAATTGCTATAAAATTAAAGCCATATGTCTAAATAAATTGTTCCAAATTTAAAATTGATGTCACATCAGTTGAGGTTCCTGTGTGATTTTGTGTAGGTGCTGTACCAAAAATAGCCACCGGGTGACACCCAAACTCCACAGAATTTTTTGATACATTTTCCTGTCACCAACGTATACATTTCTGTCACAATATTACTTCTGTCCCAAAATAACCACCAAATTTTGTAATATGACACTTGAAAGGGTGCCCCCTTTTAGAGTAGCATTTCCATGGCAATGCAATGTCCAATTTCAAAACAGTTTTTCGCAGGGGTCTTGAAATTTTGATTTTAGATAGATAGGCAGACAGACAGACAGACAGACAGATAGATATTGATATATAGATTTTTTTTTTTTCACGCCACAATATAGAAACTCCACATCAGTATAGAATTTAATAAAATTTATAAGCTAGTTCATGCACAGCTTTCTTATTGTCTCACAGACAGATGAAAACAAAGATGATTAGAATTACAGCATGGCATTACACCACCTATAAACCAGTCACAGACAGACTGAAATAAAAAACCTTAGGCATTTTTAAATACGTATACAATTTTGTTTAAAATAACTGCCGGTGTTAAAACCATATAAAACATTTTGTGGGGGGCATATTTTTGAAACAACAACTAGGGTTTTGGACAAAATCACTGAGATTAAGTAGAGATGACTTCTGAACCAATACTAAAATAACAATAAACCTTATACAATAAAACATTTATGGGAAACAAGAAACATTTATGGGAAACATCTGTAACAGAGGTTCAAGCTGTAAAGCAGGGTTTAAGCAAATTCTATAAAGAATAATTTTGACATTGCTGATGATTAAAGGTTGATAGTTTGTATGTTCATTTGCAAGGAGAAGTGAATATTCTCTCGAATATAATCTACATATTTGCCAATGGACATCTATTCAACAGCCGTCACTTTATAGTAAAGGCTGTAACAATGGTAAAAGTCATTGAAACTTTTTTTTTTTTTTTTTACTTGATTCACAAGAAATTGGTGAAATTCACTTAGACTCAAACATGTTTAGAGATGCTCCTGCTGCATAAATGAAGCATGCATTTGTAGGTTTTCAAATATATGAGGCACATTTTGGACAGATCTTAGGCAGACTGCACAGTTGCACAGTTGGTGGTGATTCCAAACAAAAATTAAACTATTGAAATTTAATAAGAGAGCATGCAAATGCTTCTGGTGTTTTGTTGTTTATCTTATTATAGTTCACTGGGACATAAAAAGCAATGTGGCTAACCAATACTGTAGTCTGGGAGTATATTTACTTTTTTCCCCCCCGAACTACTAATTTTAAACCCAAATAAATACAGTCTAGGTGAATATTTGTTTGGGGGGGATTCATATAAATAAGTGCATGTCAATACTTTTCTTACAATTAGGACAAAATGAGACATTTTGTAGTTTTTGAAATGACAACAAAATTAGAAACTCGCTTAAAAACTAGGACGATCTGTGCACATATCTGCAAATAAAAAGCAAATTAGTAATCTAAGTGCATTAAACCATCACGATTGTGTATATATTACATCTGAAAATGACACCTTTTGTACATTGCAGCAGCAGTCAAATGCTATAAAGATACAGATCAAATACTTCCTATATATCATTTAATAACAGATGATTTTTGAAACCAAGCAAATCAGATTATCTACATTTGTATGAACTATAGCGTTTGAAGGGAAAACATGATATTGAGGAGAAGGAGGCTGATTGTCATGACGGCAGAAGTGACAGTACAAAGTACATGATCTGTGGGACACAGAAAATTAGCATTCTACTCAATAACTGCTTTATCAATGAGAAAAATTAATGAGTAGCTATTCAGGGATCCAGAGATTCAGAAGCAAACTGTCTTGATGTTAACTGTTACATTCAACCAAGAATCACATCTTCCACTGGAAAAGAACATTGTTGTAGATATTATCCTTGTAAGTTAAAAAAAAAAAAAAAAAAAAAAGTATTGGGAGAATTTGGGGGTTTCAAAAGTTTGTCTTGGATTGTTTTCATTGGAATCATCATGAAGTGCTCAAGAGTTTTTAAATTAAGTTTAAAAAAAGAAAGGCCTTTGTTTAATTTTCGAGGCAAATGTCCTGTCATTGGAACTAGTCCCATAATGCATCTCTCTGTAAACTACACCACAATATTTCTAGGGTAACGGTCACACACTGAAAGGCTTTCACTGTTGCAGCTCCTCTTGAGGTAGAGCTTGTTGGTCGGTTCAATATAATGTGATATATTTGAGTCACCGTGAGGGCAAGGGATGATGGGACTTGGATGACTTCAGTCTCAAAGTCAAAATGAAATGACAGTCAGAGTGCAATCACACAGAGGGACTTGTGATTTGGCTGTTGTAGTCTGCAGTCTCCATTTTAAGGATATATGGTATGATACTGTCGATCGGTACATTTCCGATAAGGCCAGTAAAAAACAGCTCCTCGGTTATATTGGAATTCATCAACCGCAACGCTGGTAAACGCAACAGGATTCGGGCCAACCTGCAACATCAATGAGCAATTAATGAAAAGACACTAGCAAATCAGCCAGTTAACACCTACATGAAATATAACCACAGTTCTGTGAACAGCAAATGAGGCATGCTGTCAGCAACCACAGGGAAAAAAACAAAACAAATATACTTGGGGCCAGCAGTGAAGTTTAAAGTTTTGTTATACTTTATCTGAAACTATACAACTTCTGGTTGTGCGTTAAAAGTGTAATTCTTGTGGGTGAGTTTTGCTTTATGGAAATAATACTTTACGAACACTTGTGTCCAAGGAGGTCAAGAATACCTGCAGCAAGTTATTCATCTCAACAGTACGTTCTTGGGACAGGACCTGAAAGTTATTATGGCCATAGATGCTTAGTTGCTTGCTGTTTGCATTCTAAATTCCCACTAGAAGGACATTGCAAACATGTTTTTCCTTAAAACTGTTGTGTAAAAAATGTTTGTGTTAACTGACAGCATGCCACAAATGCTGTTGGTTGAGATTATGATGCATTTCACCCAGAGGGGAACAGACCTGTAGGTATCATCGGGATAAGTCTTTTGCACATAGTCCTGGAGCTCCATCTGCGCTTTTTCCTGGAACTTTTCAATTTGGCTACAGCTGCTCAAACCTGGATGATCTTGTGAATTAATGAGTCAGCTGTGAGTTTACATCTGTTATACAACAACTTTTTAAATCACTCAAATGCAACATTCTTTGAGGAACTGAATGGCTGTGTACCTGGACTGAACAGGACAATGGCTTTTAAGTAGGCATATTCATATCCGTCTGTCTGCAGCTTTGCCATGCTGTTGCAGAACTCCTGCAGCTTCCATATGTGCTCCATGACTAGTTTAATGCGTTCACTCGATAGCTTGTCTACTGAGAGGAGATCAGTTGTTAGTTCATTAAAGACTTATGACAATATTTACATCAGTTTACATCAATTTACATCAGTTACATCAAAGTATTAACAGAGGTAACTTGTTCTAGCAATGCTTCCAACATCAACAATTTTTGATACGTTTTCATCATTAAAATTTTTTTTTTAAATAATCTTTATAAAGAATTTCTTAAATTAAGCAGTTTGAAGGTTCCTTTCTGGTGCCTCACCAGTAAACTATCCATTTTTACACTGTGCCATATTTGTGTACATTTGAAACCACTGAAAAAACTGGAACTAGGGATTGAAATTCAGTCTTTATGACAATGCCTTTATGTGCCGATTGAAACCGCATGGCAACATTTACCATTTCAACCACAACATGTGCAGTGCTTTTTCATTTCTTGAAAGTTTTGTGGGGCATCATTACAGTAAATTCATGGTGCATGATTCCACATTATTCTAACTGCACTGAAAAAAAGGGAAAGCACAGACTGTCAAATTAACTTAACACATAATACAAAATTAGTCTGTTCTAAACTTGATTGCTTTTGGATTAAATGTAATTCTAAATGTGCAAACTACCAGATTAAATTGTAAGGCAAATGTGTTTGTTCAGCAGCACTTGAAAATGATTTCTGCTGTTGACATTACTGAAACAAACAATTAAATATAACATTTTGGTGGGAATAGGACTGAAAAATCTGTGATGTGCAGACCTCTACTTTAGCTTTTCTACCACCATCTGTGGTTAAAACACAGAACTGCATGCCTTTTGCAGAGCTGTGTTTTTACGTCAGCTGTGTTTCAGTACTGCTCTTCTTTCTGCAAGGATGGTTTTAATGGTTTGAGGGATCATCATGGTTACTGGTGGATCTGTCATGCTGCACCAAAACCCACTGAAAGTACTAGGAAACACTTCCAACAAAGCATATAGAAGAAGAAGAAGAAAAAAAGCCATATGAGTAAGGTTTATATCTGCCACTGTTGTTCGGATCTTGCTTTGGCACAGGCTTTGTCATTTTTTTGGAACTGTTTTATTGTATAATATCTCTAGTCTCCAGCACAAAGTACACTTTGTGGATGTCAGACTTGATGTTTAACTGTACCATACCGTCCTGGATACTGGACTGCAGATGATTGACGATGGCAGCGAGGATGGTGGACAGACTCATGATCTGAGTGCACTGTGCCAGCCCCAGAATAAACAACTCATTCCAGCATGCTCGCACCAGAGCTGTGTTACATTCCTGCCTACACATACAGAGACAGAAACTGACAAATTCTAGAGTAGATAACATGCATAAGTACAGAGAGAAACCCCACAACAGAAATCTCACCCGAGAGCAAGGAACGCTGGAATAGAGCGCGCCCAGTGCATGGAGAGGAAGAGCAGGCGTGATGCAGACTCACAGATATAATGCACATTCAGATACTCGGGCATTGGGCTTGGCATCGTCAACTAGAGAGAGAAAATAATCAGACACTTAAGACTCTCTTCTATTATCTAGAATAGTAAAACACAAAAATAACTGTATTTTAACTTTTTAAAAACCTTACATTTTGTCTAATTACTATCAACAGCTGCAATTAAGCAACATTATATAGATACTGGACCACAAAACCAGTCATAAGTAGTAGCTGGGGTATTTTGGAGCAATAGTCAAAAATACATTGTATGGGTCAAAATTATCGATTTTTCTTTTATGCCAAAAATTATTAGGATATTAAATAAAGATCATGTTCCATGAAGATATTTTGTAAATTTCCTACCGTAAATATATCAAAACCTAATTTTTGATTAGTAATATGCAATGCTAAAAACTTCATTTGGACAGCTTTAAAGGTGATTTTCTCAATATTAATAATTTTTTTGCACCTTCAGATTCTAGATTTTCAAATAGTTGTATCTCGGCCAAATATTGTCCTATCCTAACAAAAAATTGAGCCTTATTTATTTTTTTTATTCAGATACATTTAACATCACTGCACAATATAAAAAACCCCCCATACAATTAACATACAGACACATAAGACACATGATGCCAGTTTCACAATTCACATAATTAATAGTTCAGAAATTATATAGATTTATAGGATATAAAATCCTGCCTTCAGCAGATATTTCCAACTACCCAAAGTCATCTTCACACACATATATGATCAATCCTCCAATCCAAAAAAATTAATAAAAGATGACCACAATTCCAAAAAAGACCTAATATTCTTCCTAGATACGGCAGCCATCTGTTCCATTGCCATGTGCTCTAATAATAAATTTAACCAATGGTTAATATTTAAAGATTGCTTAGTTTTCCAGTGTTGGAGAATAGCTTTCTTTGCCAGAATCAGGGCAATATAAACCAATTTTACATAATGTGATGCAACATCTATCTCCAAACCTAATCCTAACAAACAGAACAATGGAGAAACTGGTATTTCTATATCAAGTAACATGTGCAATTTCTCTATAACCCCCAACCAAAAATTCTAAACAGGAGTGCAATACCATAAGGAGTGAAGGTAAGTGTCTAGAGAGAAAAAAATTGAGACTTATGACTGGTTTTGTGGTCCAGGGTCACATTTTCACACATGCTATATGAAATCATGTTTATTTTTTATACTCTACTTTATACAGTACAAATTATTTTGAAGCACCTTTACAGTAATAAAAAGTGTGTTGCAATATTCTTCAATTAGGAAACAATACTTTCAGTTCTAAGTACAAATATAAATCAACTCTACAGAAGACAACAGCGTAATTATTCATCTCAATTCACTTATTCTGTATTCTCATTCGACAACATGAAATAACAGTTCATCAATGTTCAAGTCAATGATTTACTGAATACAAACTGTCCCAATATTATAATTGTTATATTAACCAGTATCAACTATATCAATGTGAAATACATTAGGAATACAAAAAAAAAAAAACTACTGAAACACACCGATTTATGCTTAATTATTCTGTAACAGACATTCACTTGGGTATAATTAAGATTGTTTTTGAAAAAAGTCTCGTGCTAATAATAATAAATGTTACTTGAGAAGCAAATCAGCATATTGGAGTGATTTCTGAAGGACTGTGTGACACTGAAGACTGGAGTATTGATGCTTAAAAATTCAGCTTTGCATCACAGGAATAAATTACATTTGTAAATATATTCAAAAAGAAAACAGCTATTTTAAATTATAGTTAGTTATAATATTTCACAATATTACTGTTTTTACTGTGTTTGTGATAAAATAAATGCAGCCCTTTGTAAGCAGAAGAGTCTTCTTTCAACAACATTAAAAATCTTAATTATTCCAGACTCTTGACCCCCACTGTACCTTATTAAACTCAAATGGCTTTCACAACGCATTTCGTGACATTTTAGAATAAACCGTTATTTAATGTGGTAAAACAATGCAGGGCAATGCTTAATATGATCTATCAGGAATTTACTGGATGATGAAAAGTGGGTCAGCCTGGAAAATGAGTCAGATCTGAAAACTACCGTCACTCACTTTTGAGGAGACATTTAGACAAGAAAGTGGACTCACCACTTGACTCCAATCTAACACATTATTACTGATGTAACTTTATTACATTAATACTAATCAATGATAAATAACAGCAAAGCGATGTACAGTCTACAACAGTAGCCTAAAACATTTTAAGTATTTTTTATTTTTATGTTGACTTCAAGGCTTTTGGAAGAGTGTGAAAATGCAATGTACGCACCTTAAAGCTGATGTGTGTGTCTGTAAGCAGAGGTCCCTCAACTTCTATGAGTGGTGTGATTTGATCCCTGCTGATCACTTGTATTGTTGCTCCACCCACCCCATCCACCTCTGACAAGCTCTGGCCCTCCGCCACCTCACTGGCATTCAGAGCTTTAGCTAGCGTGTCAAAGGCACTGCAACACCAAACACATCACACTCAGAGGCAATTACACAAAAACTTTTTTTTTTTTAACCTTGTTTTGATGGTACAGTTCAAAACCAGCTCTTTGAAATTTACTTAACCTTATGCCATTCCAAACCCGTACAACCTTCTCTCTTCTGTAGGAATACGAAAGAAGAAATCTGTAAAATGTTCAGGCTTCTCTTTTTTAAGATGGCAACCCTGACAAAGAAATTAAGTAACAACAACAGCAACCATGCCAAACAAGTACCATAAAAGTAGTCCATATGACTTGTGTGCCATATTCCACATTTTTAGGAGCCATACATACATCAGGCTTGTATTCAATATAAGATGTTGCCATCTTCTTTTGTTTAATGGTGAAAACAACCCCTTCCACATAAGAAAGAAGTCATACGGATTTGGAATGGAGTAATTTTCGGTTACACTTTATTTTGAATGTCCACTTTATACATAATACTAACTATAAGTAACTTTGCAAGTACATGTCAACTAATTGTCATTAATTTGCAACTACATGTCTACTAACTCTCAGAGTAGACTGTTAGGTTAGGTTTAGGGTTAGTAGAATAAGTTGATATATACTTGCAAAGTTTCTTACAGTCAGTAGGTTGTGGACCCATCAAAATAAAGTGTTAGAAGATATTAAGCAGACAATCAACTAATACTCTAATGACTGCTAGTTGACATGTAGTTACAAAGTTGCTTACTGCTAGTAGAATGTCTAAAGTGGACTATCGAAATAAAGTGTTACCTAATTTCCTTTTTAAGATGACTTATTCCTATAACAAATACCATAATTTTGTATCTCTTTATGTTGTGAAAAACATACAAATATATTGTCTGCATTAGTGACACACCGTGTGATTTCACTGGGTGATTCCTCCAGCTGACTGTCTGTCATCTCTCCGTTACTAACCGGATCATTCAGGTTGGCTAATGATGTAACCACATTAGCCAGCGTCCCCAGATCACCTTGTCCTGATTCCGCCTGATGAACAAACAAATTACATCTTTATTAGTGCTGTCAAACGATTAATCGTATCCAAAATAAAAGTTTTTGACATAATATATGTGTGTACTGTGTATATTTATTATATAAATACACACACATGCATGTATATATTTAAGAAAAATATGTTATGTTTATATATGAAATATATTTATATGTAATATAAATTATATGAATATAAATATATACATGTAAATATTTACTGTATGTGTGTGTATTTATATATGTGACCCCGGACCACAAAACCAATTTTTCGAATTGGTTTTTTCGAATTTAAGTGTCAATTTTTCGAAATTGTGATGTATCCATCATCTGAAAGCTGAATAAATAAACTTTCCATTGATGTATGGTTTGTTAGGATTGGACAATATTTGGCTGAGATACAACTATTTGAAAATCTGGAATCTGAGGATGCAAAAAAATGAAAATATTGAGAAAATCGCCTTTAAATTTGTCCAAATGAAGTTCTTAGCCATGCATATTACTAATCAAAAATTAAGTTTTAATATATTTATGGTAGGAAATTTACAAAATATCTTCATGGAACATGATCTTTACTTAATATCCTAATGATTTTTGGCATAAAAGAAAAATCAATAATTTTGACCCATACAATGTATTTTTGGCTATTGCTATATACCCCAGCGACTTAAGACTGGTTTTGTGCTCCAGGGTCACATATACATAATAAATATACACAGTACACACACATATATGTGACCCTGGACCACAAAACCAGTCTTAAGTCGCTGGGGTATATTTGTAGCAATAGCCAAAAATATATTGTATGGGTCAAAATTATCAAAAAACATTTTATGCCAAAAATCATTAGGATATTAAGTAAAGATCATGTTCCATGAAGATATTTTGTAAATTTCTTACCATAAATGTATCAAAACTTCATTTTTTATTAGTAATATGCATTGCTAAGAACTTCATTTGGACAACTTTAAAGGTGATTTTCTCAATATTTAGATTTTTTTGCACCGTCAGATTCCAGATATTCAAATAGCTGTATCTCAGCCAAATATTGTCCGATCCTAACAAACCATATATCAATGGAAAGCTTATTTATTCAGCTTTCAGATGATGCATAAATCTCAATTTTGAAAAATTGACACTTAAGACTGGTTTTGTGGTCCAGGGTCACATATTATGTCAACAAAAACGTTTATTTTGGATGCGATTAATCGCGATTAATCGTTTGACAGCACTAATCTTTATTTATATTTTAAAGTGGAAAAAACAAAACAGCTACAGCTTTTTTACAGATTTTTTGAATGTTTATAACATGCATAATTATAATTAAAAAACATTCAATTTCACAGCAACAAATACCAAAACATTTTGGATCAGGGACTCCCAACCTTTTAACTGTCTTTTCAACCCCTTTGATCTAAATTCTTGAATAATGCTCTGAGATTTCATTTAATGCTTAATCTTTCATTAAATATGACAAATAAATAAATTCATGACAACTTTTTGTATATGAGATAATAGTAAAAAGTTTTACTCATTACAGTTCGGCATTTTGGCAATCACAATTTAAAGACACACACACACACAAAAAATCCTTGCCTGCACACAACACAAAAGAAAAAGAAAAAGTTATGTAGATGTTTTTACTTTGTCTGTTGCTAATAGTAATGTGCCATCAGCTTGTATTAAAGGTTGTTGGATATTGACAAGCATCCCAGAGTCCAACAGCCTGGACCTGCACAGAGGATTAAACCATGACAAAAAATGTTTAAATTAATTCATTTAGCAGATGCTTTTATCCAAATCAACTAAAATCAGCCAGAATCTGATATACTGATGTCTAAGAAATAATCAAATAAAGTAAAGCAACAGTAATTGAATACCCCATACTGAAATCCACTACACTGAATTCTTAGTTCTAATTTGAATTACATTAAGCTAGGTGTATGCATCATGTATAGCATGCAGATTTATGAACGTGAGTCTCACCGTGAGGCGTCTTTCTCAGAGATGAAGGTCGGTGTTGCGATGAGGGGACTTCGCAGGTCTTTCCTGATGTAGATTTTCTCTGTGGATGCTGCACAGTTGGCAGGTTTTTCTCTAGGAAGATCAATGGGTTTCCGCTCGCTCTGTACAGCTATGCGAGTAATAGAAAATGCATAAATGCTGTGAGAAGCTTCCAAATTTTCACTCTGCAATTATGAAACATTTAAAGGGGCCACAATTTACACATTTGTGGCATTTTATTTTTGCCCTGAAGTCCACAAATATGTCTTCATAATAATACCATGTTCTCAAATCCTGCAAGACTGTGAAATCCTACGTTTGTTTGTGGAAAGCTTGTACAGTATCATAGTCAGTTACGACATTGTTGGGCTCTCATGTCACTGGAAACATGGGCCAGTGACAGTTTTGTACCTTTTTTTCATGGTATGACCATGTGGACAGAATTGTTATTTTTATATGCACTCACACTCCATCTTCATGCCCATCTCCAAGCACTTTCTGAGACGACAGAACTGGCAGCGGTTGCGATGGTGTTTGTTGACCACACAGTCCTGGTTACTGCGGCAGCTGTATGTCAGACTCTTGCGCACACTTCGCTTGAAGAATCCCTTACACCCTTCGCAGCTGACCGCCCCATAATGCCTCCCTTAAAATACACAAACCCGCACATTGTATATTTAGAAATAAAAATATTCTAAATAACTATATTTAAAAATAGTGTCAACAGAAATACCCAATGTCAAAAACTTAATACAATGACCAACTCACATGTAACAACTTTACTCTCTTATTTATAGTCAAATCAATCTGTAAACTAGAAGATCCAGATAAATAGGGGCCACTGTTGCACGCAAAGCATGTAGGACGTGTTTTCGACCGCTCCCTAGAGAAGGCAGCAGATTTATTCACTTATTCAACGATACAACTTGTTTTTGTCTCGTTAAATGATTTAAAACTAGCATCAAAGGCTCAGAGGAGGCTTTCTAACTCTCTTTTTCCTTGTCCCAGGCACCCTTCCTGTTGTCTCTGAGTGGCTTACTTAAAGAAATAGTTCACTACCCCAAAGCAGTGAATGGGTGCCGTCAGAGCTCAAACAGCTGATAAAAACAATCCCCCGTTGTCCTCAAAATCCACACACGTATTTGTTTAGAACTGTTTTGGACTGTTTTTGCTTGTAAATGGTGCTTGACCTGTGCACAATTCTCTCCTCATTCAGACGAGACAACTTTTTCACTAAAGAATGCAATATTACGGATAGAGGGCTTAGGTGGAATCAACCGTCTGACGTTAAAATGCCTTAATGATGAATTTGTTTCTTACAAATATGCAGCTTTTCACTTCGCAAAACATTAATTAATGGATTCCTTGTTTTGGAACTAAATTGTCAGCAGCAGCAACTACCTTATACTGACCCTTGGACCAACACAACTGATCAGTTCAAACTGCCTATTGACGTTAAAGTGACCAGCAAAATTTCCTTTTGTTTTCACATGACCTTTAGAGGCGTGATGTAAATCTTTAACGTCTTAAACCTGAAATCAGACATAAATTTGAGAACACAGAGCAATATACAAGTAAAATCAAGGAGTTTACTAGGTTTCTCAAACAAACTCTTAAATACCTTGAATCAAAGATCCAATATGAACCCCACATACTAACCAAATCTAATGATTAGTTATTTCTCTGAAATGCTCTTTGCGGCAGCCTAGAAATTTGAAAATATGAGGTTGTTTCTTGGTGTCAACTGAAATTGTTTGCAGCCAGCCAATCAGATTAGAACTGGCCTGGGCCATTATCACTGAAGATGACAGTAACCATTGACACCAATGGTCTTTACTTAGGCTTACAGTGCTTTTGGGAAATGCACCCCTGGTGATTTCAGGCATTTTTTGCTATTTCAGCATACAATACTCATCAGATGGTCTATGGGCAACACATGTCTGTCATATGTAATCTTGCTTTATATTATTCACATTGAATGTGTTTGTACCTGAGGCTTTATCTCCACACACCACGCAGTACTCTATAGGCTGGGCTCGGCTCATGTCTGCCCCTTTACCCAGAAGCCTCTCCACTGACACGGCATCTGTTACAAACTACCAGAAAAGGCAGATGGATTAATTACATGGCATTCGGGGTTGATGATGATGATGCCAAGGATAAAAGTAATTCTCTAGTTCACAGATGGGTATGACAATATATAGCCTCCTGTATAAAATACAGTAAAAATGCATTATCTAATAGAGATTTTACTCTTTTTTTTTCACGTGACAATGAAACATGGAGTAATATGAAAATACATAATGTGACAAAGCTGTTATTCACTGATGCCAGACTTTTAATTCAAATTATGAATAACCGACTGTTGCTTTGTGTCCATCAACAAGACAATAATCAAAATTTTTAATTTACTGGACTATCCAACAACAGGCATAAGCACATGGTTATTTAAAATATAAACCATTTTCACAACAGTTAGTTCTGGTCCTATAATTAGTTTCGCCATACAGATACATTTAATATAACATCACAGGCTGACTTGAGAAAGAAGTCACTGCTACTGATCATTTTCCCTGTATTATAAACCAGAGTCTGTGAGTGGTGTGGAGTTGGTGAGGAGCAGGCTTTCAGAATATAGGAGCGTCAGTGTTTTCTCTCACATGGAGCAAGGTTTCTTAGGATTTTCTTAAGACTTAGGAGTTTCTTAGGAGCAAGGTTTCTCAGAATTACATGGTATAAACTCAGAATTGTGAGATATAAACTCGCAATACTGAGGGGAAAAGTCAGAATTGTGATATAAACTCAGCAATGCGAGATAAAAAGTCACAATTCGCTTTTTGATTTTTTAAATAAAATTATAACATAATATTTATCCAATTACTTACCATTACATGTGGTAGAATCTGTTAATATTCCGGTGTTAATATGCCAGTAAGAAAACATCATCTACTCTCGGAACCAGGAAATGCATACCGCCTGACCAGAATTAGGTATAAAATGTATCCCGTCTGGGGATGAAAAATTACTAGAATCGGGGATATCAACAGCATAGGCAGAGAAATCTGCAAATTGCACCCTGGATGTAATAATTCAACTTTTTATGATGGATTTAAATATTTTAAGATTGAAATTCAGGGTCTGGGAAAAGAGTACAACAATAAAATATAAACATAAAAGGCATTTGGAAAATAGCATAAATAAATGAAGACAGGGGTTAAAAACATGGTAAAAAGTGTTACCAAAAATTCTGTTCAGCAAAAATGTGACCCTGGACCACAAAACCAGTCTTAAGTTGCTGGGGTATACTTATAGCAATAGCCAATAATACATTGTATGGGTCAAAATTATTGATTTTTGTTTTATGCCAAAAATCATTAGGACATTAAGTAAAGATCATGTTCCATGAAGATATTTTGTAAATTTCCTACCATAAACACACCAAAACTTAATTTTTGATTAGTAATATGCATTGCTAAGAACTTCATTTGGATCATTTCATCAGTATTTAGAATTTTTTGCACCCTCAAATTCCAGATTTTCAAATAGTTGTATCTCGGCCAAATATTGTCCAATCCTAACAAACCAAATATCAATGGAAAGCTTATTTATTCAGAGGATGTATAAATCTGAATTTCGAAAAATTTACCCTTATGACTGATTTTGTGGTCCAGGGTCACAAATGAACTTTACAGTCCTATTCTGCATGTATATACTATGTACTTATTATAGTAATTACAATAATTGGGGAACAATTATGTACCAACCCTGCCTAACCCTAACCCATGTAGTTAGCTTATATTCCCCAGTTTCTTAGGGAAGGTACACTATAACTTCATGTAAGTGCTTGAACTGAAAAATAATATACAAAAATCCCCTGAGACATAAGTGTGCCCACGGTTGAAGAAACACCCATACATTTATGTGATTTCATACCTGAATTCGTCCAGGCACCAGGCTGTCAGCAGTGGCAAAGATAAGCTGCTTGGCACTAGTACCCTCAGGTGATGCCAGGAGGACTTTGCCTGGTGAAGAGCCATCAGGTGCTGCCAGGATAAACTGCTGTTTGGGCACAGTGGAGTTCAGTGCCGTCACTATCTGGATTTTTTGACCCGTCTGCTGCTCAGTGACTATCTGAAAAAGAGAAAGAGTGTGAGTGTGTCTGAATGTGTTGGGGCACCATCTACGATAAAGCATGTGTGTGTGTGTGCTTGTGTGTGAACCTGTATTCTCTGGGGGGTTGTGACAGAGGGGTCAGTGGAGATGATCTGAATGCGCTGGGGAGAGGAGCTCATCACTGAGCTGTCTGACGCAGATGACTGTCCCTGCAACACACACAGTAAAATTCATCTTCATCTGAAGGTCGAAGGCAGTATGTTTCCACACTTCAACAAAGTGCCCAACAAAACAATGGAAATATAAAACATAATTCCAAGTTAGCCATTACACTTTCTCCAATAGTAATTAATACAGACCCTCTCATCTTTTAACATCTTGTGAGGTGAAAAGCTGCATGTTTATAAGAAGCAAAACTATCAAGCTGTTTTTTTAATGAATCGTACAGATTTCTGCTCATTCGAAATCGGATAGGTGATGAAGTAGCACTGTAATATTACATTTGTTTGAATGCATTATCGAGAGAGCGATTGCGTGTGAATAAGTGTTGTACCTGTTTAAATCATGCTTTCACCTGAAATATTCAGTATCAAATTCAAATTCCTTGATAACTATAACTTCCTGCTCATGTCCATTGCCGTCATCGTAGCCTTCACATTCTTACTGATTTGAGTGATCCTTCTCTATCAAGCTAGCTAAATATGTTTAACATGTGAATTCTTGCTAAATATGCAGCAGGGCTCTCAAGTTTGGAGTGATATTTCATCTGTTAGGGGAGGAGCCACTCAAATATTTGCAGCAGCAGCCCCTCGGTCCCGCCCAATTCTCTAAAGTTTTTGCTGGCAGTTCACACACACACACACACACACACACACACCTTGACATACATGCTCAGGGCAAGTTCTGCAATCCTACTGTGTGTGTGTGCAGTATGTACTTAGTGCAAAGAGCACTACTGTTCAGTTGGCATGTTTGGGGCCAAATTTCTTTTTATTTTTGATACTTTAAAAAAAAATAAAATAAAAAATAAAAATTATATATATATATATATATATATATATATATATATATATATACACACATATAAAATGAGTTTATTTGGATGAATTTGTCTCTCTTTTATCAGAATTGTTCTAACATCTCTAGTACTTCCCTTTAGTTTCAGGTAGCCAGAGCTAAGCTTCTGGTTGCAAAGCTGTTGGAGAGTTCTTGACTGCATCAATAATACTTTAGCATGGATTTGACTATATTCCCCAACATCAGCTCTCGCTATATTTGATGACAGGCAAGTGATTTCGTCCAGAAATCGTAAAATCAAAATGCTAAAAAAAAAAAATGAAGGGGTTACCTACACAGCATTCATCGGATCTTGCTCTTCCAAATGCGCGCGCATCCATGTTGCTTAATGACGAACATGCTTGAGAGATCACGGAATTTACACGGAAACAACAACATCCTAATTTCTGATTGGCTGGTAGGTGGCATTTAACTCTGCATAACTCGAGACAGCTATGAACTCGGCAGAGAACTCCGTATTCCGTGCGCCTCGTCTATAAATTGTATATAGCGGAACAAGTTATCCCATACTTCTCAGCGTGAGAAATACAAGGTGTGGCGGGAGAGCGTGTGAACTGGTTGAAATACGTGTGTCCATGGATGGGCAGCAGGTCTTTCAGCAAGTCCTTGAGACGGGCACAAAAATGTGTGATCAGTGACTGGTCTTGATAGCGAGTTAGATAAACCAACTAAAGGAGCTCACTGGGGTGGTCCTCAAGGGATCAATCCCCCTGGGTGAGGAGAAGGAGTCTGACTGCTGATAAATGCAATATTTTAGGTTGGTTCTTCTGTCAGGTGTGGTTCAAGCAACACAAAAGAGGCACAGGAAAGGATCATTTCCAGCAGTTAAAACTTTAATTATCAAAACAAAAACATTGAAGCACAAAGTCCATGATATAAGAACAGAAAACCATGATAGTAGTTATGACGGGAACTAACAAACTAAACTGAAAACACAAGATTTTGGGCGAATTCCAAACGGCTTTTTTGAGCCCTTGAAGCACACTTCGGGAAGGGGACATCATTTGTAGGGACGTTCCAAACAAAAGTGAACAACTGAATCCCTTCACGAAGGGTCCTTCCAGAAGTCCGTTAATGAAGGGAACATGCGATGGTCACTTCACAGAAGTGATTTCTGTTTATGATCATGTGATCTTCGGTTAGGAGATCTTGCGATGCATTTTAAAGCAAAGTTGGGGTTGATTTTGACGTCACATACAAACATAAGTACGACCCCAATTCCGGAAATGTTGGGACGTTTTTTAAATTTGAATAAAATGAAAACTAAAAGAATTTCAAATCACATGAGCCAATATTTTATTCACAACAGAA